>OZ043931.1:11591501-11789636 GCA_964056405.1 Acronicta alni
CCTGGACATGGAGGTCAATAAGGCTGCCATCTTCAAACCCACTGTGATCGAGAAGTTTCATGTCCACGCCAAGATGTCGAAGAACGTGGGCTTGTTGCGTATGTTCCCCAGTATTAGCACGGAGGCCGTCAAGTCAGCTTGTCAACCGCCTATTCAAGGTAGGTACGGAATGATTTAATTGGACAGTCTTGAAAGCTATTTGACACGTAGGGAATGGAATCAGCTGCCTGAGTCTGTATTTCCTGACGTGTACAATTCGTGCGACATCTTAGACTACATCCATCAGTTACCATCAGCTGAGATTGTGGTCAAAGGCTAACCTATCTCTTATAAAAAAAAAAACTTCCCTGTATCCAATTGATCAGTTCTTTTTTATTTAAGTGTAAGAAAATAAACGTATCGTCTTCGGTAGATCAGGCAAACTGTTACGATGTCTATACGGAAATATAATCGTACCGAAGTTTGAATTTGTGCTTTTTCACAGCAAGTTTTAAAACTTTTTTTATATTTCATGAAATGAGACTGATACTCATTTCAGATACATGTTCCCGGTACAATTCGCGCGAAATGTTTTGCGAATTATTTTCTAGCGTGGACGAGGATTAAGCTCGCTCTTATCACACACAGAGAAACTAACTGGTGAAATGTGTGAATAACATAATAAGATATAATAATAAGTTTTTAAAATTGGATAGGCTATAATGAGTTCGACGGTGGAGCACGCTTGCCTAGAAGTAACCTACATTCATGACTCGAAGAGTCCCAGGTCCTCTTTTAGAAATAATGGCGTAGTATGGATCACAACAATACCCTTTCGTTTCAGTCTACGACTTAAAGTTCCGTTGTCTCCCTAGGTCTGGTGATCGAGACGTACGGTGCCGGCAACATTCCTGCGAACAGGCCAGATATCCTAGAGGTCATTGAGAAAGCTGTTAACCGAGGTCTCATCATCGTGAACATCACGCAATGCAGCACAGGCTCCGTGGCCGCACTCTATAAGACGGGTCAGGTAAGACCAAACACTATAGCATATATGGTGGACTATAGCCTAATCCCTCTCATTCTGTGAGAGAAGACCCGTGCCCAACAGTGGGACTGTATATGGGTTGATGATGAACACATATAAATATACGAGGAATATTACCTAAAGATGATATTGACATACAGCACAGAGACGTGGTCGCTCACTATGGGTCTCATAAGAAAGCGCAGGGTTACTCGGCGAGCTATGGAGACGGCTATGTTTGTCATTTCTCTAGGTGTCCGAATCAGAAATGAGGAGATCCATAAAAGAATGAAAGTTGCCGTCATTTCTGAAAGACAGCAAACATAAGTGACAAAGGCCGGGGCACATATCTCGTAAAACTGATAGTCTCTGGGACAAAAATGTTCTCTAGAAGAGACCACATACTGGAAAGTGCATGGGAGAGCCGTCTCTAACGAGATTGAAGGACGACCTGGTAAAGGACGCTTAGAGTCGTTGGATGCGGGCTGTATGTAACTAGTCCTTGTGGAGTCTATGGGGGAAGCCTTTGTTCGCCAGTGGATCTCTTGTAGGTGATAATACGAGGAATGGACGGGAGAATACGTACAAAATCTTTGTAGACTTTTATATATGAAAATCGCATGATAATAAACAATATCTTAGGTTTATATTCTGTGGAAAATGTTGTCGGTTTCACATTTACTCACATTTTGTTATTAATTCTATGAAATATTATGTAATGTGTTACTGTTTATTTTCCCTAATAAATAAAATAAAAATAAAAATCGGTAGTAAGTGACATTGGAATGGAGCCCAGAATCACTAGCTATTACAAGCACTAGCTTGTAATAGCTAGTGATTCTGGGCTCCATTCCTATTTCACCTAGTGGTTACTAAGACAAAAAATTAAATGATGAAATTTGTTGCCATCGTGGGAGACGGTAATTTCCTGTTAAAACAATGACCCAAACGTAATCAGTGACCGCTGATAACCCTCAATAAAAGAATTGAGATAAGTTGTGTAGGCGCCAATATACAGGCTGATTTGTTTTTAAAATCGTATGAAGACCAAAATTTACAGAGACGGTGAATTACTAAAGTTTGAATAACCATATTATATTAACCCTATTATCCCTAGAATACTTACTATCCCTACTATACTTACTATCTTTATAATCTCTTTTATCCTTACTATTTTTTTTATTTATTCTTTATACCAATAAGCTGACTTCAGTACGCGAGTGCTCAGTGCTCCGCGAGGAAATGTTGTGTCGGCAGTGGGAGGACTTTGACCCTTATACTACAAACCCAACTATTCCTCTTTCGTTTTACAGGGTCGGCAAAGCGCAAGTGATACCTCTGGTATTGCAAGCGTCTATAGGCTACGGTAACCGCTTACCAGGTATACCGTATGCTTGTGTCACCTGTCGTGTAAACAAAACAAAAAAAACTACGCTTGAGGGTCTAGGTACAGACGCCAGCAGGCAAAGCTATCCAAAACTATTAGATTTTCCCAATTGAACATGAACCTTATGCCTTAGAGTTACAGTTGAAAGTCAATCAAAGAAATTTGACAGATTGGGGTAGCTTGATGTGCTGACCTCTGTACAATTCTGTAAATGTGTTATCGGGTTTTTCTATGAAATTTTCAGTAGGTCGAAGTTTTGATTTGTATCCCGTTAATGACAATAGGCTCACCTCTGTTATATAGGACCTGAACATACCCAAGTGACGTACCTACTTATAATAAAAATATTGCACTTGTTTTTGATTTTGATTGAAATTCAACAACCTGTTTATTTTTACATCTTCAGTTTTATTCTATCATACTATATGTATTTTTACCTTTTTAATAAACAGTGATAGCCTAGTGTTATGACCATAGATTACCAATAGTCTTGACTATAAATCAAGGCCACGCACCTATTAGGTATTTTCAACCGACGAAAAACAAAAAACGGAGGAGGTTCTCAATTCGACGTGTATATTTTTTTTCGAAGTCTTTTAGATGTGTTTTAATAGTATAATTTATTAACTTAATCACGCTTGTGTTGAAGGGTAAGGCACAGGTGTACTAATATACACCCACAGCATGTTTATGAGGTGGTCCTGAGTGCGACTGCTATTCTAGTGGTTCTGGGTTGGATTCCCAGGTCGAGCAAAGTGTTATTGGTTTTTTTTTATGATTTATCAGTAACAGCTCGGAGTTTCAATGTGCCCGGTTAATGGCAATAATACAATTAGTATTAACATAATACAATTATATTGATTTCTGACATTTACGCGAATATTATACATTGAAATAAAACTACTTTTTAAACGTCGGGATTAATAATGTAATATAACGCGATAAAATCCGTAAAAAGTAGTTTTATTTCAGTAATACAATTAGTACATCTTCTATACAGCCGAACCCTTGGGGGAGTACAGGAGTGTAGGTATGTATACCCTATATGTCACGACTCACCGCCAAGGGAATCAAGTAGCTACATTGCGCGAGCATGTTACAGTATCAGATACATAATGTGTTTTACAAATTGCTCGGCTACGAAAATATCTCCACGACTGCAGCATTAATTCACTTAGAGCGTCAATAAAATGTATGTAACATGTTTTAGTAACTGCCTTATCAACCTAGTAGTTCTAAGGGCTACTGCTAAGTTAGAAGTCCGATATCCTGGTCGAGTTAGGGTCGAACAGTTTAAGTTTTGGGCTTTTTTACGAAATTCTCAGGAGCAACTTGAAGTTTTAATGGCAATAGGCTTGCCCCTATTACATAGCGAACCATGGGCTTACATTGGTGTATTTCTGCGTAAACCTTCGGGGAATAGAATCGATATAAAATTAAGCTTGATATAAAATTAAGTATTTGAAATTGTCACTCCACGCTGACACTTAATCCCTTTATCGAGGACGACTTGTGTAGCATTCCTATGATCTTAATGATTTATGATTCAGTTCTCACATTTGTAATGGCTCAAATATAGGAGTATCTTGTTTCGGGCCTCACTAGTTGAGGGGGTCTGGCGACTTCTGGACAACAGCCTGTTATGGTCGTGACTATAGAGCAAGTGAAGGAAAGTGAGGTTATTAGTCGGTACGAGTTCGACATACCCTGCTACTTCCCCGGGTGGTGGATGATCCATGAGAATTTTCCATGCTATAAAAAAAGGAATGTTTTGTTTTGTTGCCCTCGGGTAAGTGGGTAACCAGCTTTATGTAACTACGTTTCATCTCACGAGTCATAAACGTCGAGAAGTCAAGAGATTGTAACGTAACGAGGTATTGTACGAATCTTATCAGCGTGCAGTTAATGCATCACTGTGTATTCAGCTTGCGTGTTAATTCACTGGTCATTGAGTGGTTTGCACACTTAAAATAGATTTCCAATTTATTGAAGATTGCTCTGATAAAGACAGTTTGTATCGTCAGAAAGTAAAACTGAAGGTCGTAAAAGGTGATTGACGACCGGAATTTATAACCTATCTCTCGATAGTTTTCCCTACTGGAGATAGAATTTTGAATAGGAATATAGGTAAAGAAACATAACATACCATAATACCAGTAGGTATGGTTTGACGACATCTGTGTTCTAGTGGTTCGTGTGTCAGGCTGATAATGGAATCGTGGGTTCGATTTCGACAGGACACAAATATTTATGTGAAAAACATGAGTCTTTAAATAAGTATGTAAAGACTACTGTACTCGGTACTTATGTACATAAGTATGTACTACATACTTATATACTTTTTTTGTTAACGGCTTGATCCTCAGCAGCGCGTACGGCGCCGGGCTGGCCACTGTGTTCACAGTGCCCCGAGACGAGGAATCTATCGACAGTGTCCAGGACGTATGTTGGGGTAAGATCGGCGCTGGGGTAAAAACGTATATACAAAATTTCTGTCTTATTTGGCTATAATTTTTAATGCTACCAATGCTAATGCTATTTTTATACCCCAACATACTTACATATTTGTAATACTTAGATAATAAATATCCAGACAAACACAAACACTTATGTTGTAAATATTTGTGTTCTGTGGGAATCGAACCCACGACCTCGTGATCAGCAGTCCGACACACGAACCACTAGACCACAGACGTCGTCAAACAATTTATAAACTTACCCGCGCGAAGCAGGGGTGTGTCATTAGTTTGCTTAAAGAGCTCTCTCAAATTGTACCATCTCGTGTGGCATCGCGAACTGTGCGATAATGTCAACACATCTTACTGTAATTAAGATAAGATAAAAATAAATTAACTGTGATAAAAATGTTACATCACATACGCCTGTGGGAGGGTTATTGCAGTGGGAACGCGGCTCATGCGAGAGCGATTGCCGTGATCCCACCACTATGCGGCAGGTGGTTTTAGTCGGTGTCCGCCACCTGGTTTTTTTTTTTTTTAGCTCGAGGGAGCTTTAAAAACTTAACCGGACTAGATGGCGAGGCACCAAATGCTTCCAGCCAGGGGCAACTTATAAACTAAGCAACACAGCTAAGGGTGTCCCGTGCGGGACTCGGACCTCGGCTTAGGGCGTTGCTGGGGGGGCAGCTAGGGACGGCTGGATCTGGGTTTAAATTATTTAGGGGCGAATTTAAAGCTACTGGCTCGGCACGGGCCGGCTCGAGCAAGGGACGGGGAGGATTACCGTTAAGGGGTCTTCACGACGGGCCTCGCCGGCGAGGACGGTATATCGGGCGGCGCCACCTGGCCGGAGAGCCCGACATATATATAGTCCCGCATACCCGAGCGGGGCGACATGCTTATGGAACATTTCCCCACCCGACGCGATAACAACTCACAACGCGTTGTGGTAAATTATATTAGAAAGTAGCAGCTTAATAAACAGTTGATAGCTTTGTTTTAATTTAAACTGGCATCGAGTTTTTGTATTTATTATTAAAAAACCTCAAAATTATAGATTAATTTTGTTATTTAGTTTTTATAATTCCTTGCATTTTGAAACTCAACTAATATAATTTACCAGAACGATTTGAGCTGTTTTCGGTCTTTGAGTGTAAAATATACAATGCACGTTCTGCTTGATGATGCATCATACGTTTCTCAAATTTTTCATCAAAAACTCTGTACTATTACTGGGTACAGGTCTCCTTTCAGAACGAGAGGGATTAGGCTATAGTCTACCACGCTGGCCTAATGCGGGTTGGCAGATTTCACACAGCGTCGAAAAAAATTTAACTCTGTTATCGATGCTTTAGTCAATAAATAATTATGATTATTTTAACTAGGTCCTCGCGAAGGCAGGTGTAGTGTCAGGGTATGACATGACTCCTGAAGCAGCTCTCACCAAGCTGTCATACGTGCTGACCAAGACTGAACTGGATGACAAGCAGAAAATTGCTGTGAGTAGTAGAATTTTGTGACAGGAAAAGATCGTCGAAGATCGTTGGCGACCCCTTGTCGACTCTATACTTTTAGAAATAAGGGTGAAAATTGGTCAACCGCAAAGTTTCTAGATTGTAATTGTATTTTTTTAATGTTACTTGCCGCGATAATCCGTGAATACTTATTTTAAATGTGCATGCGTATTAAATTTGCATGCTATGAAATATAGGCCTGAACCTTGCCTGAATCTCTATTTACAAAGACCCCTATTTACTGCACATTAAGGATATTTGTAATATATACATTAATTTCTTAGGTACTTATAGGTACAAGAATGTTAAAACCCGAAACGACAAATTGTAGTGCCGCCAGTAGCGCAGAACTCAATTGCTCGACCTCTGCGCCAGCGGCGCCGATTGGGTAATCACTGTCGTCAATTATAAAATTACTAGCGACCCATCCCCGCTTCGCACGGGTGCAATGTACTAATAACATACATGTATACATACATATAAACCTTCCCCTTGAATCACTCTATCTATTAAAAAAAACCGCATCAAAATCCGTTGCGTAGTTTTAAAGATTTAAGCATACATAGGGATATAGGGACAGAGAAAGCGACTTTGTTTTATACTATGTAGTGATAACATTCACACTCCATCGCTGCGCTAGCGCCGATCGAGTTTTCAATTATTATTGTAAAATGACAATGTTGTAATATGTCATTATTTTCAGATGATGAGCCTAAATATTAGAGGAGAACTCACCAACTTGTCATCCATGTCCATTCCGGTAAGTTTGGTAAATTATTTATTCTCTGTTATATAAATTGTTTATTAGCCTATTTATTAATATATAATAATCATCGTTGAGGCGCTCGTGGATACATCTAAATACGTCATAAATCGATATACAATGCAAGATTGAACTGCGTCTGCTGCAGTCAGTACTTATTTGGATTTTTATTTACCATTCTTAACAGGACTCATAGCACATGGTTACATTAGGTTGTACATTTTGACGCGGTCAATGATCCCAATCTCACAAACGGTTTGGCACCTTTAAGCCTGAGGAGACTTGCGTCTCTCTGCGTGTTCTACCGTTTGTACAACGGGCGGTGTTTTGAGGAATTGTTTGAGATGATGCCAACGGCTACTTTCTACCACCGTACCTCTCGCCATCAGCGTTGAGTTCATCCACATACCCTGGAACCACTTTGGTCTCATACCGTGCGATTCCAGAGGCATTTTCTCCTACGCACACTTAGTTTGTAGAATCAGCTTCCTGTCCAGGTTTTTCCGAGAGACGGGGCATGGGGTTCTTCAAGAAGGGTGTGAAAAGATTTTTACAGGGTCGGCATCGCGCAAGTTATACCTCTGGTATAGCAAGCGTCTATAGGCTACGGTAACCGCTTACCATCAGTAAAAAGTGGTATAAAAAAAACATACGAACACCTAAGACAATCTTTAGCAATACTTAGTCAGAAGCCCGAAATACCTGACATTTCATATCTATTGTTATCAATATCAACCAATGCCTAATCTGTACAAACTTATACTTGGGAATCAACATAATTATTCTTTAATAATTCGTATAAGAGATTTTATGGTGTGTGTCGACGGCACACATAGGAACGTTATAATGAATGATGCAATATTGGTTTAATATTATGATCGTATTGTGATCGCGCAGTGAACGGGTAATTACGTACCTAATTGTTAGGAAATTCCTAGTGGGAAGTTTCCTACATTTTGTTCCTATATGTATGCACATACCACAACACAGCTCAAAGCAGTTTTATTTCGATTTTCTGCAAGGCGGTTTTCTCCTATTACTAACCACCAACTACTTCCAGAACAATACCCTCAAAGAAGCCCTGGGCGCCAGTCTCAACATTCAGTCCCCGAAGAAACTGGCCGAGGTTGCGGAGAACGTGTTCTCCTCGCTGCTACTGTACGGCATCAAGCATGGAGACGAGGCGCTCGTCAAGAAAATGCTAGGTAAAGACTAAAGATCGATCTTAGGTGTTGAACTAGAATTCTTAATTTCACAAGATTTTTGGCGATAGAAGCATTCCGCTGGTCAGTTCATACGGTTGAGTATGCATTGCCAAGTACCACTAAGTAGCTGCCTAGTCATGTGCAAGAGGAAGACTCATGGTAATGTTCTCTTGAAGATCTCAGAGCCACTCCTTATAATGTGCACTAAATGGTTACTGATGACCATTACTAGTGAACATTTCGTGCAAAAAACTTGAGTATCCATAATGATTTACACACGGGATAAAAAAGGAAGTAGTCATGTGTTTATGTAGTTTTGTTCCCGGAAGTACCTACTATGCTATTATCAAGTGGCATCTCGCGATCCCTGGTGATGCTACCGACAGATTAAGGTTATCTAATACACCAGGTAGGTCATATTACTCACTTTATTGGATAAAAAAATATATTCCGAAGAATAATTGAGCAGAGGACACAGCCTACCTTCCCTATCTTAATAAAAACACGCAGATGTAGTTTAGTATCATCATTTATTAAAGCTATGAAGCCATTACAACCCTACGATTAGGGATGCCATTTTGAAATAATTTGACAGCAGAGAATAAGGAAGAAAGAGTACAATTTATTTAGCACATAAGTATGTACATGAAACCCGCACGGTACATATAAATAAAAATAAGAAAAAACATGGTAACCCAGTGTGTCTCACATTTGCACTAAAAAGGTTTCTTTCAGGGATATGCCAGACAGACTGACGCTGTCTGACGATGGATTTCTGACGCTTCTTGTTCCATATTTATTATCTAAGCCTTCTTATTTTTTTAGGATTAATGCAAAATTTAGATTCGACAAGTAATCTGGTCTCCAATTGAGAAGAAAATTACTGCTGGTGACTTCGACTTAATACTAAGATTATTTTAAAACTTATACTCTGTGATAGCTGTATCTACCTATGACTGTGAGGTCAATTATTTAAATAGTTACGAAAGCATTGATCAATCAATGATAAATCAATGACCGTGATAGAAGATATTGATTTCAGACACGCGATTGTTAGAAATTAAAATGAATTTAAAGATTTTTAATTATAATTGATCCCTGCCTGTCCTTGACCATGGACGCTGTAAAGGGTTGGGATTAATAGTTTATAATTAATACATGTGATAAAATCCGTAATTTGTAGATTTATTTCAATGAGTTCGACGCTATAGAAACCAAAATGTAACAATGTACCTACCTATTTTATACAAAATATAGTATCCTATGGTTAAATGTTAGTTTGTATTTAACCGCAATCTCATATCAATGCGGTCAACGCATTTGATTGATAGAGATTGCGTGGAACTAACTTATTTCCGCGTAACTTGAAGATATTGTAGTTTATGTAAGTTACACTATGTTCAAGTTGTCTAAGTTCTAGTGAAGAAAGGAAGAATCTTTACTGACTGGGCCGAATGTACCTACCTAACTATAAAATTAACAAGCCTTAGAATGTTTTGTTAATAATTAAGAGTTCTAGTCAAAACTGAGGCTTTTTGGCTGATGGTACAAATGGTCACTAACGAAAGTCTCTGAACACACCAAAATTTTTAATTAAATTCTACTTCTATACTTTTAGTTAAGGTAAAGCTTGTAATCACTACATAGTATAAAACAAGTCTCTTTCTCTGTCCCTATATCCCTATGTATGCTTAAATGTTTAAAACTACGCAACGGATTTTGATGCGGTTTTTTTAATAGATAGAGTGATTGAAGAAGAATGTTTATATGTATAATACATGTATTTTATTAGTAAATTGCACCCGTGCGAAGCGGGGCGGGTCGCTAGTTAGCTTATATACAAAGAAGTCGTGCTACCTCCTTGGATCAATAACTTCCAGATAGTAAAAAAAAATATTAAAGCGATTTTTAAAAATTGAATTCTGTTCAGCGACTTTCTTTACTGACCGTACCTACGTACCTTGGTAAAAATGAACGTAAAGTAAAAAAAAATAATGTCATGGGCATAAATTAATGTTATAATTATGTATGTTGACTTGAGATCCAGTATTTATTAAATTTTTATAATATGTAGGTATTGATTTGTAACTGTGATTAGTAAGATTATTCCTTTATGTATCGCAAGTAGGTATGCTATGTGGTCATATTAGTCGTAATGTATTGAACGACAAATTTGGTTTAATTGCGTTTTACATAATTTTTTTACTAGACAAAACCCTTTTATAAATCTAATTCTAAAATTTTCTAGAATTGTATGGCCTACACGGAAGAAACTGGAAGACGACACATAAAAATGTTGATAACAAAAATTAACAAAAAATTGGGCCGTAAATATTTATTGAGGCTAAACTACTAGAGGCATTGATTTTAAACTCGTGCTAAAAAGCTTGTTTTTTTTAAATTATTTTGTATAATACATAAAGTTTTTTTTTATATTCATATACCTTCACAACTCACACTTAACATGCAAGTTTTAACATTGGGATTTGATATTTTTTTAGAAAGAACGCTGGCCGATCGATCTATTAAGCTATGCCTAGCGCCATCTAGTATTAAATATTGACTTGTAAAAGTGTTGTGAAGGTCTATTTACAAAAATAAATATCATTTATGGGTGGTCGATTTTCATGTGTAATTAATCTGTAATTAATTATCACTTGCTGTATCGGCAAAGGAACTGAATTATGTTCTTTTAAGTGTGTGAAGTCTACCACAATGCGTAACCTAGCGCAGGTCCTGATATAGTGGAAGGCGGGAGGGTGCGTATACCCCAGGGGCCGAAGATTTGTGTGTTGCCCCCCTTTTTTTGTTGATTCGGGACTGAGTTAGCGTGGTGGGTAGTTTATCCCCCTCATTCTCCCGTACCCAGTAGTAGGCTGTAATAAGTTGAATAATGTATTAATATTGTTTTACATTACTGTAATAGTTATTTGACGAGGTACGTCATTATTATGACGAAAAAACTGTAATCTTTAATACACTAGTGTTTAATGGCGTCACGTAAAGCATGGGTACAACCTGGAGTTTTCCTTTGCATTGCTTTTGTAATTTAGTTCTTATTGCATTCTGTGTCACGTCATATTTGAAGTATTGCCAAAAACGTAATTGTAGTTTGCATTGTGTTGCCAATAAGTAATTAAGAATAGAAATGTTAATTACGTATGTTACCTATATTCAACTAAGGTTTTATAAAATTTTTAACTGAATTTGTTAAATAAAATGTAGCATATTGTTCTATTGGACTGTTCTGCTTTGTATTGCTGTTTAAATTTAACTGCCTTACCAATATATTGCTAAGTTTTTTTTTATTGTAAGTACGAAATCAAATAATGTTAAACACAGACCATAAATAAAACTGTTATTGAATAAACTGCTTTAAGTACTACCTATTTTTAATTCCTGTACAATACATAAATATTAATTTAAAAGTACATATTTTCTCAATGAAAGACATATTTCAGCAAATTTTATTATGATAGCTGGCTACAGCTACTCACAGTTCGCAGAAATAGTCATGTTTATCTTAATCTTAATTCACGGAAAACATACACATACTATTTCAATGTGTATATATTCTGTATACAATTATTCAACATTCTAACTTCTGTATATACTGATTTCTGACATTTACGCGAATATTATACATTGAAATAAACCAGTCGGGATTAATAATATCAATATAACGCGATAAAATCCGTAAAAACTAGTTTTATTTCTGTATATACTTTTTGGTTGCAACATTGCAACACGGGTATTCCCCGAACATAGCGGTCTGCAGATAAGAACAATAATAACAATTTTCATTATTGGTTTTAGTGATGGGAAATTGGTATTTCTCGTTCAAAATTTATAATCGACTAAAAACATGTATCGATTTATTAATTTTTCAGTTACTACAGTTTTGTCTATTGTTATAATTATGTAATTAATTCATCATCATCATCATCGTGCCCTTATCCCAATTTAATGTAAAATTAATTATAAATAAGTGCTACCAACGCTCTATGAATGTACAGACGCCAGCAAGACGAGTTATCCAAAATTGACAAATCTTCCCAATTGAACATGAACCTTATTACTTAGTGTTAAAGTTGAAAGTCTATCCAAAAAAATCTGTACATTAAATAATGTGCTCTGATTCAAATATATAATAAAAAATATTATATAGTGTGCCTAATTTTCACTTAATTGCACGCTAGAGGTCCAATATGTCCCATTTGGTGTAGCCGCCATTTTGAAAATGGGGATGGCTTTCGAGTAAAAATGTTAATGAATACTTTTTGGAGCAAAAAAGTAAAAAATAAAGATTTTTTTTCTCTTTAACATTACAGAGATGGGTGCTGATGTTAATGCAGAGGATTCAGAAGGAAAAACGCCTCTTCACGAAGCTATTCTGTATGGCGATGTGCTGATCATCGAGCTTCTACTGAAGAACGGGGCCAATGTGCACTTTAAAAGCAGGTAAGTACAATAGTTCATATTGCTGGATATGCTTATCTTCTAGTAATTTTTGAGAGCTATTTTGGCGTCTTGCGGCTTTTTAGTTGTGTTGTGTAAATATTTTCTCAGAAATCTTCAATTAATAATATAAGCAGTGACGTTATTCTAAGTATTTGAGATTCATAATTATTATGTAAGAAAACATTAGATTTTGACATTACTTGTATTGAACAAGTAATGGAAATAGGCTCACCCCCTATTACAGCCTGTTTAACCCTTTGAGGAATACAGGCGAATACCGATTGATTTGTTATTGAAACTGGCCGTAAAACAATTGCTTGTTCACATTTTGTAAATGTATGAGCTAATAGATTGTATCAAACAGGAATGGAGAGGGACCGTTAATCACGGCGGTGTTACGCGAGGACCCGGAGATCATCAATATGCTGCTCAGGTGTGGAGCCCACCTCGCCAAAGCAGACTTGTACCCGGTCACAGAGATCATGACCACGGCCATCAGGAGTGGGTCTGTTAGCAAGCTGGAGTCCCTGAGTCTAGCTGGTGCAAATTTCGATATCCTTGATGAACTGCATCAAACGCCACTGCATAAGGTAAGAACAATCTTTGTCAGCCATTCAAATGTTTTTTTTTTTTTTGATCCATGGGCTTTGGCTCTTCCATGCACACACTAAGATTCTTTTGAGTCGTGGCTTCCAGGATGGAAACTAGTTCGCTTATCACTAGATCTAAAACCTACTTACTACTGCTACCACCAAATGTCTGGGTTTTTTGAGAACGTGCTTTTGTTGTCAGCGTGAGGAGAGGATGTTTTGTGTTCTTAGTCATAGGGAAAAAGTTGTTCAATGTTGTTCGTGTCACAACCAATACCCGATGGCTTGATGTGCTTTTTGAGGCGTGGGAGCTCTGTGGTGTATATGGGACGATGTCTATGATCTACTGGTTTGAGTGTCGAGGTCGAGGTCAGTCGTGAATTTGCTTCCCACAGAACACAAATATTTATATGATGATTATAAGTGTTTGTGTTTAAAATATAAGTATGTATTTACAAAATAGTACCCACACTACAAGCTCTGCCTAGTTTGGGACTAGATGGTGCTGTATGTCTCAATATTTATATAAAAAGAATTATCACCTGACTTACGGTTCTGATTTTGCCTCACTAGCATCTCATAAAATTCTCGAGCTGATAATGTTGCTGGATACGCTTCATGTTTGGTCATTTAGTTGTTAGCTACTTGATTATGTCAAAGTATTTCTACCTTAATTTTTTTATACATACAGCTCCCGCACTACAAACAAGCTCTGTGTTGTAAGGGACTTTCTAAATGTGCAATTACACACATATACACTCACTCACTTCACTTCTTGAACTACTAACATTGAACATTGACATGAACGCTGTATTGCATTGGTTTTTATTACTTGTACCTGTAACCTGTAACCTGTCGAAAGAGACTGGTTCCTGCAGCACAGGGTATTCTAGTGCGGGATATAGTTTCCATACTATATCAAAATGTATTTTTTTTTAACAATATAAAAAAAAACCCAGACCCAAAACACATATATCTACATGGAACAAACTAAAGAATCTAAAGATTAATCTTAGTTTTAAACATGGCTTCTCAGTAAGTGAATTATGATTGCAATTATTTTTGAGAAATAAAGTTGTTCTTAAACCTTACAAACAAATATTTGTCTCGGTAGGGACCCACGACACACGGCGCAACGAAATTGGCAAAGTGAGCTCTCACCTTTACGGCAAATGTGCAGTTATTACATAGATGTCGCTACAGTGCTAAAATATTAGTCTAGTTTTAGTAAGTTTAGCCCATCACTAGATTTGACATTACCCGGTGAATCCCGGATAAGTGAAACTGGCTTCGAGGTTCTTATCGTCCGAGTTCGAGTGGGTAAACCCGCTTCATTGGAAATTCCATTTCTATTTGGGGTATAAGGAAAATGAGTGTTTACTTTTGTCGTATTACATAAGTGCAATTCATTAACGATCTCGTTCTTGGAACATGCTATGACAGATATTGCCCTACATTGCGATATTGATGTAGGTATTTGTCTGGATTTTAAAATAGACCACGTTGATTTGAGTTTGTTTCAGAATTTCTTCTTAGAGGGCATCAGGAAATGCCGGCATCATATAATTAAAATATTGATTTGTAAAAGCGTCCTTTATAGATCTATTTACGTTTATAAATTCACTTGAATTCTACAAATATTCTAGTTTTTATAGAGAGGTTTACGTGATAGCAGATAGGTATTTTTTTGGGTAATGGTCAGGTTAATTCTTACATCACACACAACCGACACATGTGCATGACTGTAAGTAGGTAGGTATGTAAGAATCGTAGCACGTAGCGTTCTGAAGGGGTGAATGTACATGTATAAACACTTCCGTCATTAATTTAAATACTGACCTACAAAATAAAATTCTTTCTACAGGCTGTTCTGTGTAACCGGCCTGAAGTAGCAGCCTATCTTGTGAAGAAGGGAGTCAGTAAGGAGTCCAAGGATATCCTAGGAAACACTCCAGGAGACTACGCTAAGAAACTGAACAGAGCAGATCTAATAGCTTTCTTCCACTAAATACTTACTGTTTTTTTTTCATGAAAACTTTTTAGTTGCGACACAGTTGCGCGACTGTCACATTGTTGGCTTTACTTAACACCAAGAGGTTTTTATAAAAGAAGTCAGAGTATTGTGATACTATTATAGAGTAACAATTTCGATCCCAGTTTGATTACTTTTCTCTCTTTGGCGGGCTAACATAGTATATAATAGAGACTAAGCGACTTAGACCGTTTACAATTGGAAATATTAATAGATTACGTATTTGGTTCGTATTGTCCCATTTATTGTAATCGCTATTAATATTTGAATGTCTTTGACTTTAAGAAATCCGTGCTGGCCACGGCTCTGTATTTTTATTAATGTAATTAGGTTTTTCTTGTGACAGCAGTGATAGCCTAGTGGTATTACCATTGGACTGCCAAGTCGAAGGTTTCGAGTTCGAACCCAAGGCACGCACCTCTGACTTTTCGAATTCATGTGCGTATTAATAATTAATTATCACTGGTTTAAACGGTGAAAGAAAACATCGTGAGGAAACCTGCATGCCTTAGAGATTTTTCTCGACGGTTTGTGAAGTCTGCCAACCCGCACTAGGCTAGCGTGGTGGACTATAGCCCAATCCCTCTCAATATGAAAGGAGACCCGTGCCCAGCAGTGGGACAGTATATGGGTTGATGATGATGATAATGATGAGGTTTTTCTTTCAATGCTTAGTAGTAGCACGGATAAAAGTTTATCTCATAGATGTATCTGAACCATGAATCAGTGGCAAACTGGGTGTACAAAAGTACACTTCTGCTTTAACTTTTAGGAAATGCAGCCGTGATGATATTTTATGTGATGTGATTATATTTATTATGTAGATACCAGTTTTAGTGCATATCATTAACCTTTTGACCGCCACGTCAATAACGAAAATCCGTATTCTCTACGCCAAGCGACAAATTCGAGTATTTAATAATAGGTAAAAAAAACAACAAATTTTTGTATAGGTATGTATTTTGAACTAAAAAAAAGTGATATTTTTGACGTGCCATGCCGTCGTTGGCGTCGTGAGCAAGTTTTCATTTGACATCTATACACGTCCGTGGCGGTCAAAAGGTTAATTTAAGTTATTTATTTAGTTGATAGTTTGCAAAGGACGGCCGATAAAAAAGATAGGGCAAATGTAGTGCTACTCAAATGTATGGCATATAATGTAAGAAAACTACTCGATGATTACAAGTTGTGATGTCAGTTCACTACTTGTATGAATCAACATTAAAATCTTTAGCTGTAGGTAACGTAAAATCGCAAATTGAACCTTGCATTTATTAACGATATATAATTTTATTCCATTCCATAGATACTTGTGTCGCATATCGCAACACAATCTTTATATTGACATACAACGTTAAGTCAATTGAGATTAAACAAGGAGATTCGAGCGAATTTATAACTCAACTTTATGTAGGGACACAGTTGCGCTACAATCAGTAAATAGTTGCGATGCAGTTCTTGTTCGTTACACTACAATCGGCGGCTTTTACATGTATGTATGCCATCTTTGATTGTGATTATGACATTGAATAAAGGGATGTATAAAATAATCATTGTAGTTTTATTTATTAAAAGATAAATCTAGGATAGTGTAAGTATTTTTTTTATCTGTTCTCTCCTCCACGTCTCAATCCACGTAAAAACTTTACGAAAACAAACTATTTACACATAACGTGGATTTGTTAAAAACAAACCGCAATAAATATAAGAAAATTTACATTTTAATGTCAATTTGTGTGTTGGAAACCTTAACCTATCCCAGACCGTTACTGAAGATGGCTAGGTTCCGCAAGAGCACAGGTACGTGATGCTCCTGGATGGGACAAGGTCCGTAGCTGCTGCAGCTTCGGCCGTGTTTCCCAGAGATCATGGCATCCTCCACCGCTGAGGAGTTCACCATCGATGATAGGAGCTTGTTGCTGGAAGATGTAAAAATGCATTATTTTATTGGCCTTATTAGCATCATCATGGCAGGCTGAACTTTCTTATTAATCCAGCGGTCTAAAGCGTGACTGCTCAGCTAACGGTTCTGGCTTCGATTCCCAGGTAAATTAATGTGTGATTGGATTTTTTCTATAAATTTCTTAGTAGCAACTCGGAGATTGGATTTGTGCCCGGTTTATGGTAATAGGCTCGCCCCCTATTACTTACCTAAACATACCAGCGAACTGTGGATAGGTGGCGCTGCCATTTACTATCAGGTGCTCCGAATGCTTGTCTGTTATCTTTTTTTTTAATAGCGTAATTTATTTCCCGCTGCTGGGCAAAGGCCTCCCTTTTTTCGACCAAACCTTTCTATCTTGTCTTGTCATCTTATAACAATAAAAAAGGCTAGTAAATCTCTATACATATAATAGGTACGGTCAACAACGAAAGCCGCTGAACACAGCTAAATTGTGAAAAAGAAAAGAGCGGCCTTCAAGAAAAGAGCGTACTCCTTTTTAAAGGCCGGCAACGCGCTTGTGTCTCCTCTGGTGTTGCGGGTTTCCATGGGCGGCGGAAAACGCTTACCATCAAGCGATCCGTCTGCTCGTTTGCCCTCTATCCCATAAAAAAAAATGGTCAAGGTTTTTTTTATTAAGGTAAACTAAATATTAAATGGTCATCTATGGAATGATTTCGCACAACTTTCACAGGTCAGTAACTTCATACTTACCTATTAAAAATCGTATTGATGATTGCAACATGTTCAGTGATTTTCGTTGCTGACTGTACAGAGGCCAGTACAGCAAGCTACCCCAATCTGTCAAATTTCTTTGATATAGTTTCAACATTAATACAAAATGATAAGGTTCAATTTCAATTGGGAAAATTTGACAGTTTTGGATAGCTTTACCTGCTGGCGTCTGTACCAAGGCTATAAACATCTAATAAGTTGTCGCAAGTTTGGAATTTCTATCTTACTTACTTAATAATTTGGTTTAAAATCACTCGAGGATTGGCGAGTTCCTGCTGCGAAGCCCAGCAGGCTACCCGGAGAGGACACCCTCGGAATCCGTGGCTGCCTAACAGTATCTGATGAGCGAAGTCTAGTACAGCATCAGCCCCGAATTCTGTGTTGTCTAGAACTGAGAATAGGCATAATAACTATATGAATCCAAGAAATTGCTTGAGATATTAAGTACATATTAATAAAACCATCTTTTTAAACATAAAACCATAAAAAAACAGTGAAAGCCGTGGGTATGGCCAAGTTGAAGGTCTCGAGTTTGAATCCAATGACCTCTGACTTTTCGAAATCATGTGCGTATTATTAATTAATTATCACTTGCTTAAACGGTGAAGAAAAACATCGTGAGGAAACCTGCATGCCTTAGATATTTTCTTGATGGCGTGTGAAGTCTGGCAACCCGCACTAGGCTATAGCCTAATCCCTCGGGTCGAATAAACGGGTCTCCTTTCAATCTGAAAGGAGACCCGTGCCCAGCAGTGGGATAATATATGGGTTGATGATGGAACCATCTTTAACATAGGTTAATCGCAAGTCTCGAGGATTCCGGGAAAAACGGCCTCGTTAGTCTAGTGGTCCTAGGCGCGACTGCTACGCTAGAGGTCCTGGGTTCGATTCCCAGGTCGAGAAAAGTGTTATTGGGTTTTCCATGAAATTTTCAGTAGCAGCTCGGAGTTCGGATTTTGTACGCACTTGTAACTGTGGTACACATTTATCTTTGGGGAATACATGCGTGATGGTATGTTATGTTTTCCTCATATCAGCCAGAGAAGGTCCACAGCTGAACAAAGGCCTCCCCATAGACTTACACAAAGACCGGTTATAAGCCGTCTCCATCTCGTTACGCTTTCCGGTGCGTGGTCTCCACTCGAGAACCTTTTTGCCCCAGCGGCCATCATTTCTACGAGCTATGTGCCCGTGTGTGTGTATGTGTAAATGTTGTAAAGTAATTCATCTTGCTCTTGTCTCTTGCTCACATACGCAACGATCAGAACAACCTCTGCCGTAAAGATGGTTTATTTCATAGAGTAAAATAAGTATACCAAAAGTTTATTGACAACTGGTGAAAAATAGCAACCATTTTTGTTTTAAAAACTAGACGGTTTCGCTTCGATTTTCAAGAAGCAGCACCTGTCGCCAAAATGACAGTTGTATAAAAGGCCAAGAAAACATCACAAACTATCGGGTTACAAAATAAAATTATCAGTGCAATAGTTATGAACTAGTTCAAATAGCACAGAGCAAACTATTTAAATATCTACCGTAAGTATTTTTTTGACATACATAATATTCTTACATTTTCACTCTGTCAAAGCTTTCACTTTGTTATTGGCATTTACGCCACAAACTGTTGTTTTCCACATAACTGTTACTTTAATCTATCAATTGACTTGAAGCTCGTCACCCCTTTTTTACGCGAAACGTTTTCTTTGTGTGTA
Organism: Acronicta alni; assembly: GCA_964056405.1. Lineage (NCBI taxonomy): Eukaryota > Metazoa > Arthropoda > Insecta > Lepidoptera > Noctuidae > Acronicta > Acronicta alni. The sequence continues at coordinate 11,611,308 of OZ043931.1, forward strand.
TCTTGTAACGTAAGTTATTTGAAGATTATCGTTTAGTACCTACGTCCAATACAAGAAATGCTGTGAGTATTCTGACACAAAACTGTTGAACTCGGCAGGTCATGCAGCAAATGTACCTGGTCGAGATATTCGTAGACAAAGTGACTGTATTCACAACTGCTGACGACGAGAGCACCGCTAATAAGAATCTTATTATCAAAATAAAATTCGGACCTAACGTACAGTTCATCTTCAAAGAGGGCCAACTGGCCGTGAACAGTGAGAAGAAAGATGACAATATAGAAACAGATGAAAATGGTCGCAGAAAATGGACAAGAACCATAAGAGTCGGTAAATCATATCTATTCCCTTCCTACCCTGACACAATGCTATTGACATTGAGCAAGTTTCCATTAGAAATAGAAATTTGGAACGATGATGATAATGAACCGGAAAATAAACTATTCATTGGTGTCGGCAATATGCAATGGGACACGCAATTTTTTCACATGTTGAAGGAAACTGCACAAGCATGCAAGATCCATGAACCATTGTCAATTAAAAGTAAGACTACTCTATGGGCTGAATGTTGCTGTACACAAGCTGGAGAGATTCAATTTATCTTACGACTAAGTGCATTAGGTGATAGCATAATTACAGAATTCCAGCAGCTATTAAAAGATCCAGAGTCATTTGTATTTAGAACAAACAAAGCGCCAAGTATGTTTCAATGCAAAAGGGTTGAAGGTGATGATCCTAACTTTTGTATGGTGGGTAGTCTTTATGAAACAACCACATTAGAAGATCCGGATATAGTAGATATGGCAACGAAAAAGTTCGAAGTATGCACGGAGCTGCAAAGTTGTGGCATCGGTCACAAAGAAGGCCAGTATGTGTGTGATCATCATGGTGAAACTTCTGGTCCAAAGAAGAAATACCCTATAGATAAGATAAGAATGGGCGATATCATAGGTCCATGCGGTAATCCAAATTGTGCATTAGCCCATAAGGTGAGAAAATACATCAGAAATCTGGATAGTTATAAAGGAAAACAAGCAGCATCTGGCATCACAGAGACGAAGCCCCAAGGCTCTCGGAAGATATGTGGAACGTGTGTTTGCAAGGACGATCGTTGGCATAGAGATGAGTGTCCTGATGACTATAAGCAGAAGATCAAGTGTACGGGCTGTGGAGGATTGGCAAAGGAGGGCCACACTTGTAAAGAAAAACAAGATAAACTTTACGGCACAGGGGCTACACCTAAAGGCAGTGAGACCCAAGTCAATTACATGTTCAGTGTTACAAAATTTCCCGATAATAAACAAGGAATGTTTGGACATGAAACCATTGTTGAAGATTGTTTCTGTACGAGATTCAATAGTCGAGTTGATATTGAGAAGGAATCTACTAGTCGAGCCAGGACTGAGAGCCGAGTTCAATCTGACGGTTGTTGTTGTCAGAGATCCACAGTAAGTAAATCAATCTTAAAATCTCCAGAGAGCAAAGCTACGATGCTCAGCATTGGAACTACCAATCCAATTGTTTATAACGTAGAAACTAACACATCAAAAGCAGTCCAGAGAAAATACTCCGTTGTTACGCCCTCGAGCGCAGGAACAAGTAATCCTACGTCATACAACGTAGGGACTGGAGTGAACCCTTCAGATTTAAAGCGTAATAAAATACAAGTTTATAATTGTATGGAGATACCCGAGGAAAAAGACTGTAGATGCACTCCAATAAAATCAGCTCCGCCTTGTAGAACGTTTGATTGTGATTGCTTAACAGAAACGGAAAACATAGCTGCTAGGAAAACACATCGGCCATATTGCCCCTCCTACAGACACAAGAACAACTGTCCCGTTACAATGATGCATGAGGAGGAAGAACAGAAGAAGTTGGAAGATGATGAGGATGAAACAACTCCTCTGCCATACGGCTTGCCACCGATCCAACTGGGCCCCTGTCCTATCCTTGGTAGACCATGCACAGTGCCAGACGGTTTTGCCAGGATGTACAAGAACGCACAATTACCAACACAACCATACAGCTACAGTGATGAGGGTAAAGTGTGCTGTTCTAAAGAATACGAAAGAATTAAGAAAGCAATTAAGGAATACATGAAGAATGACAAGGAAAGTGATTTCCGTTGCATAAACAGATTTAATGTAGACACGGAGAGACGCTGCTGTGACAAGGAGCAGGTCTTAATGTCTCTATTGGGAAAATCATGCTGTGGTTCACATAAAATTGCAATTCAAGAAAAGTACGAAGAAGGAGAAAAGAAGCAACCATGATCCCATTGATTTTTTATTTTGTAACCTGATTACACCTTTTGTACAACTGAGTGTGGCTGTTATTTTTTAATTAAAAAATGCATACAAATATAGACAAATCCAATCATCATCCAATCATTAGCCTAGTGATCGTAAGCACGACTGCTAGGTCCGGGGTCAGATTCCTAGGTCAATCAAAGTCTTATGTGATATTTTTTTTAAATTTTCAGTAGCAGCTCGGAGTTTGGATTTGTGTTTGATTAATACCCCGGAGCGGTGGATAGTGCATAAAGCATTTCCAACCCCGTCTTCTACCACAGGTTCAGAGAAAAACTCTCCGGTTTGCTAGGTTTCCTTCACCATTTAATCATGAGGAACGTGAGTTTCAAACTCCTGACCTATGGCTTGGCAGTTCTTGATCCATGTAAACGTCACCAGGCTTTCAGTGTTATTTAAAAAAATATATATTATTCAGAAATTATAGTACCGGTTGAAGCAAAATGGGGGAAGAAGAGGAAAATGACAAGAAGAAAAAAAAGAAGAACTCTTCGAAATACAACTACACGTTCGGTGACATTTATCCAGGTGAATAGCAAGTATCAAGTTATTTTATTTATTATAGATACTGTGGCTATTTTTTGCTATAGTACGTATTTGTGTTTTTTCGGGTGGGGAAATACTCCTTATGCATGCTGTCCCGTTCGGGGATGCGGGACGGTTATGTCGGGCTCTCGGGCCAGGTGGCCAGCATACCGACTAAAACCACCACCAATACCATCTTCCGCATAGTGATGAGGGCTCTCGCATAATCCGTGATCCCACCGCAGACGTCCATTAATGGACCCTCGTAGAAGGCCAAGTGCAATGGGCGACTGACGATGGATTAATTGGGGAGGTGGCACGGTATGTCGGCCTCGTATCGACTAAAAACCGGACTTGCCTTCGCTTGCCCTAAAGCATGCCCATGTGGTCCGTAAAATTCGCCATGACTATAACAGGTTGTACAGTCAGCGTCAAATAGTTAGTGACACTCAGGGTATTCAAATAAATAGACGCAACCAAAAAGTCAATAATATCGGTACAAACAAAGTTTCCATATTGTTGTCAACATTATAGTCGCTCAAAAGGTCGAGACGTTTAAAACGTCATATAGATCGGTTCAGTCAAACCGCCATAAATATGGTTACAGTCATCCCGTCAATGGTATCCAAGCATTCTAAGTGGTCAAAAATATGGAACACATTAGAAAAATGAACTTTACTACTATATATTTTAAATATTCTTTCTCACATCAATTAATGTGAAAACATTTATACACAAAAATGAAAGGAATAGAAACTACTGCTGTCCTTTTCATTTTAAGCATGACGTCATAGACATGTCTTTTGTTTTGTAAAGAATTTCGTGCATAGCCGTTTACGATACTTAGCAATATACAGCTGACTGAAAATAGATGTACCTAAACCTCATTGATAATGAGTATGACTATATATCTCATAGAGCAAGAGTGCATAATTAAAATATATGATTCAATATCATGATCATTTTATTTTAATTAACAATGAACGTCGACAAAACTAGACTCGATAGTGCTTGCAAAAAAGAGGTGCAAAGTTTTCAACCTTATTAACTATTACTCAAAAACTGCTATTTTAAACATAAACAAGGTAATAGAGTGGATGAATAACTAAAAATAAGCAATAAAATAATGTCAATAAGGTCGATAATCGCTTGCATCTTTTCAATTTTCTCTAGTTTTCGACTGCTTACCATCAGGCGGGCTGTGTGCTTGTTTATACATTTAAGTACGAATATGAAGAAATGAGGATCTAGAGAGATGAGAATAATTCGATAGGTACACGTAACATCTAAAACGATAGGTACATAAGGATATTCCCAGTTCATTTGAAATATCTGTTACGGAGACACCTTCCTCCCTCAAATATATAATTCGATGTTTTGTGGTATCACTAATGCGTAGCCATATTTCTAGCTTAGATAGATAAATAGAATGACATGCAAATAACACTACATTGCCTAAAGAGGTTTTCATCTTTGGGAAACCGTTTATTTCTATAACATGCTGGTTTATTTTTCTAATGTGTTCCATATTTTTGAACACTTAGAATGCTTGGATACCATTGGCGGGATGACTGTTACCATATTTATGACGGTTTGACTGAACCTATCTATAAGACGTTTTAAACGTCTCGACCTTTTGAGCGACTATAATGTTGACAACAATATGGAAACTTTGTTTGTACCGATATTATTGACTTTTTGGTTGCGTCTATTTATTTGAATACCCTGAGTGTCACTAACTATTTGACGCTGACTGTAATCCAGCAGCCGCTGGAGCCCTTCAATTGACAAAGTCACTCTGCCTTGCAATGCGTATTAGTTACCCTGCCTCACAAGCCTTAACCATTAGCCTAACCTTTTTTGTATCTCTGTATTATATGTTAGTTTGTAAGGTATTTATCTAAGGGTCATAGATGCCTTGTGTGTCTCAAGATGCCTTTTACGTGCCAGCCGCGCAAAAGGCTACTTGGCTTAAAGATTTAATTGGGCGTCCCGTTAGAATTTAGAATATTTCACAGAGCTTGAAAAAGAATGACTGCGCGTCCGAATGAGAAGGGAATGAATGATGATGACGATGTAATTTATCAGTTATATTATAATCCCCCATACATATATTAAATGCATTTAGAATACGTATAAACTTTTCGGAAGAAAAGAAAATCTAGAAAGGAAAACCGTATTAAAATCCGTAGCGTAGTTCAGAAGGAGAGAAACAATATCAGAGGGGACTATAGCCTAACCCTTCACTTTCTGAGTGGAGACTCGTTCCCAGCAGTGAGACAATATATGGGTTGATGATGAAGCAGAGAAAGAGAAAGAGAGAAGCAGATACCGACTTTGTTTTATAATATTTAGAGATGACATAATAAAACATTTTCTTCATCCCAGGTGTCAATATTGGTCACAAACATTGCCTCTACTTTAAGCCTGGCTTGCCCGTGCCAGCAAGCATGGGCTGGCTGTGGAACGCGCAAGATGTGCCAGGAATGAAGGTAAGCCACTCATTTTTAATAAACTGTTTCACCACGGCAGGAGGGGGACGGTTGTAAGGTTCGGCGTACTCGGGCAGTCAGCCTTAGTTTTTTAGGTGGGAAACAAGCATACGGCCTACTGATGGTAAACGGTTACCGTAGCCTATAGATGCACGTAATATACAATTTGTTTCCCTATCTACAAAAAATCTAGTTTCTAGTCCTTATACTTTCTGAGGTTTCGTGAAGAATCCAGTTTGAAGCGCGAGACTTAACAACTGAGGTCTCAAGATGTCAATGCGCTTGATAACTACAGCTGGTGTTGCTGGAGTCTATAGGCTATGATTGCCGCTTGCCATCAGGCGGCCTGTATTCTTGTTTGATATTTGATTACAAAATAAACCTTTGCAGTTCCGTCGCGGCTGGTCCCCAGGCATCATTGGCAAGAGCGTGGCTAAGAGTATGACATTCAAATTTGCGCGAGGTGGGCCTGATAAAGACAAAAACAAGAAGAAGAAGAAAAAAGGTCACAGACCGGGCGCAGACGTTGGTGGTGGCGACTCCGAACCTGAAGAGCCTATAGAGCCTAAGCCTGCTCTCAAAGTCCAGAGAAAAGGCGATGTTTTTACCATTCAGGTACTTAAATAAGTGAGTTTGTTCGCGCGAGGTTATAATTGTGGTACCCATATCATATTAGGACTGGACTATACTACCACTAACGATAGTAAGGTATTCAGTTTTCGTATAACAACGTATATCAAGGTGATCAAAGTGATCAGTCTACAGATCGCTGACCATACCACCCTATGGTCAGCGATCTGTAGACTGATCACTGCAAGCGCACCTTAAGCTTAAGCAGATTTTTAAGCTGATCGATTGAACAGCATCGGATTTACGTGCTTTAAAAATTCAGTAGCTCTAACAGAAAGTACTTGAGTAATCCAACGTTCTTAATTTACAGGTAAATCCATTGAAAGATTTGACGGACATCTTACCAAACGAAGATCCTTACGTTGACTGCGATCCAATGATCTTCAAAATTATCAAGAAAAGAAGTCCAGAAGAGCAAGCGAAAGTTGAAGCGCGGAAAATGGTTAAATTAAAAAAGCAGAGAGACGCCGAGATTCGGAAAGCGTTAGCTGAAGCCGTGGAGGATATTTGCAAGTGTGCGTACATGGATGTTTACTGCAATGATCTGTCTGCGATAGATAAAGTTATAGACAGCTGTCCAGCCTTCAAAGACCCTGACTGCATCTGCAAAGAAGAGTCTCTGAGTTCCTTGTCCAGTAACGCGACTTGGGACATCGAGTATACGCCTCCATTTGGATGCTTTGACTTGTCTCCGAGGAAACGGAAGACATACATACACGTGGAGACGCAGTATATTCCAGCGGATGCTGGAATTGTGGAGCCACCACCCAAACCCAAGTGCAAAAGATCCTGTGCTTCTATAAGACCAAAGAAGAGAATCTCCAAGAAAAGCTGCTGTGGTCCGTGTGCTTGCTAGTTTAGGTTGTAATAATATTATTGTAGTTTTTGTTTGGATAAAATTATATACTTTCCATACAATTGAAAATATTTTTAATCTGAATTATAAACATCCTATAAATACAATATTGAGGTGTTGTTTTTTATAATCTGTACGCTTAAAAATGAACCAAGTCGACAGTTTTAACGACATTTCACAGTCATCAAAATTATTTATGAACATTACGTTTATAGAAGACATTCGCACTTTAAAAAAACCTTACGTTAAACCTTAGGTACCTACGTAAGAGCGAGTACGTCTACCTAAGCCTTTTGCGTAAAATCCTCATAGAGATCTTCTGCTGACCAAGGAGGCATTGGAGCATAATAGGACTTGTACACCGACTAAGAACCGCACTTGTCCGCACTGTCTACCTCGCTCTCTGACGGGACCTCATCACTTATGATCACATCGACCCAGACATAATTGTAATCTCATCATGATCTTTCAGTCTATTCCCAACTTTTTTGAGGACCGCTTCCAATCTAGCCAGATGCATTTGAATGATAACCTCAGGATAATGTGCGTGTGAGGGCCACTTTGTTAAAATTCTTTGAAAATTTGCTTAGGATTTAGTGAACACTCCGAAAGAATTGTGAATATTGGAATCAGATTTAGTGAAAGTCAAAAAAGCATGTTATGGACTGTAAATTTGGGCCCTCAGTGGCCGTACCACAACCTGTTATTACGATCGTTTTCCGATTGAGGGAGAGGGATGTCGCTCTATAAATTAAATAGGGCCATCCCTTTCTCACAACCTAAAAATGATCGCGTTAACACGTTGTGGTATGGCCCCAGTTCTCATATAGAGGATTGAGGGCCCACCTGTTTCGGATAAACTATGGACACTACCGGTATAGCGGCTGTTAGGCTTTTTAGGGTTTCCGACTACCTAATCATATCATAGGTGTCTGACAGCCGGGACGGACAGCGAGGGCTTTACGTACGGCACGGAGAGATCTCAAGGACCCTGTTAAGAATGGTCAACCTTCCCCAGAATAACTATAAATGGACTACTTACTCCTTGCGTATCGCTCGTTGCTCTCCTGCGCGTAGTGCTTCAAAACGAGGGGGACCACAATGGAGGTGCCGAGAACTACAGCCCCGCCCAGCGCCAATGATGCGGGGTTGATGTTGATTGTTGGGAAATTCTAAAACATTTTGTCGTTATAAACGAAATCCCATATAAGATTCTCCTCTCGCAGGTCTGCTGGAAGAGATATCTTTAGAAATAAGCAGTACCTTTGTACTAAATAGTCCTAAGCTGACTACTTTTTAGTTTCTAAGTGTGTACATAAATTAATAAAATAAATAAGACTAGACTAAAGACGGCTTTTTTTCTTTAGGCTGAACAACCTAATTTCCCTAATTGTAACATCTAAACACCGAGGCTACCCGCCTTTTTTTTGTAACAAAGACATTATTATTCTTATCTCCATTTTTTGTGTGTCAGGGAAGGACACAGGGACAGTGTAAAAGTGATAGCCTAGTGGTATGACTATTAGACTAGCAAGTCGAAGGTCTCAAGTTCGAAACCAAGGCACGAACCTCTTACTTTTCGAATACATGTGCGTATTAATAATTAATTATCACTCGCTTAAACGGTGAAGGTAAACATCGTGAGGAAACCTGCATACGTGAGAGATTTTCTCGACGGCTTGTGAAGTCTGCCAACCCGCACTAGGCCAGCGTGGTCTCAATATGAGAGGTGACCCGTGACCAGCAGTGGTACAGTATATGGGTTGACGATGACAAGGAAAGTTAAAGAGAATGATTACCAAGGGTCCTTTGGAGATATCTTTATGATTATGATTTGAAGAAATCTTTGTACTTTTTGCGAGAATGGTTTTACAGATTTTATATAAACTTATCTTGTTTAATGTATTATGATCTTATCTACCAAGTATCCGTACGCCGTGTTCATGGTCTTTTTCACTGGTATACTCAGGAATGGAATTGTGAAATCCAGGTCAATCTGAAACAATTGGATAAACGTTTCTTAACGACGAACCTAGAACAGTTCCCTAATAGTGAGTGACTTGGTAATTTTTGTAATTAGTTTTTAACATTTCTAAAGTATTGAAATAAACTATTTTTTACTGATTTTATCGGGTCATATTATTACGACGTTTTGGACCCTTTTCAGCGTCCATGGTCACGGGTATACTGAGGTGGAGGCCGTCTTGACGTATAATTACTGACAGCTACCGTATTTACATTTTTATTAATTATTGGCAATATTTATTGGAGAGCTTATTGCCATCAACCGGGCACAAATCCGGAACTTAGAATCATATACTAATATTATAATACTGCTTAGAATTTCATACTAAAACAGGAACTCTATCATAGCCGTCAGACCATAAAACTAACAAGGCAGTTATAAGTAGTAGGTACCTACCTACTTTTTTATTTAATTCGTGTAGAAATCCAACCTGTGCTGTCAAAATAATTAAAAACCACTCACTCTTATATCTTCATCGATTGTATTAAATGAGAACAACTTTCCTTGCCTCCCTTCTTCTCTCTTCTTCCTCACACGTTCACAGTTCACAGTAAATACCACAAAATATAAAATAACGGTCACTTTTAACATTTTGAATATTCGAATCACATTTTTAATTGAGCCAATAAGCTGTGATTCTCGCGCCAAACCCCGCGACTGTTTGCCGCCATTTTTATGTTGTATTCATTTAAAATGGCGAAGGAAATCAATGGGTGTGACAGCAAAAAGTTTCCGTGTATTGTTAAACACAATAAAATGTCGCACCACAAGTTAGAGCCTTGCGAAATTATCGTAGATGTGCATTAAGAAAGACTAGACAAGACCCAAGATCTTTCTTAAAAATAAACACGATTGAATCACAATAAAAGTTTAGATAAGTACATATTTTAAAGGAATCGTTTTATTTTAATTTAAATTATCTAAGTCAGTTATTAATATTGTTACGAGCTGGGGTTCGGGATAAATTAAATGTCACCAATTTAACCGATAAACAATCAAAACTTTAATTGCTCACACGAATACAAAACACAAATCACCAGTATGTCGATATACTAGTTCACTTCACAATTCACTATCGCACTGTAGTCGCTTCGTAATTCACTTCGATCTTCACTTGTCCGTGTCCACAATTGAACTGCCTTGCCGGCCCCTTAGGACCGCTATTTATATGGCTCAGAAAGTTCCAGAATCGAATAATCCCGAAAATGCTACAAAAAAATACGAGTAGGTACTCGCGCGCCTATTGTTTCGCGGTCGTTGACCTCAGCCTATTGTGTCGCGAGCCGCGTGACCTTGAGGTATTGTTATAGGCACTTATAGATATAAGTACCTACCTATACCTACGCGAGTGTTGAGATTAAACTTCCACGCGTTTCTAGAACCTTCGTGAGCCATCTCAGTCGTTCTATTACGTATCCGGCGTAACACTGCCCCCTCCTAAGACATGCTCGTCCCGAGCATTGTTAGATCCGTGATATCGTGCCAGGCGATCCACATGAACGATCTTCGCAGCACCTCTTTGTCCCTTTTGTATTCGGTAGGTGACATCGTTGATCTTAGTCACGACTCGGTAGGGACCGTCCCATTTTGGCTGTAACTTAGGTGACTTTCCTTTGCTGCGCACCGGGTTATGTAGCCACACTAGCGAACCTTCGTCGAAGCCTTTATTGTTCATCTTGCGGTCGTAGCGGGTCTTCGTTTTCTCGGACGTTTGTTTGCCCGATTCCCTGATATGCTCATATATGTCATTCATTCTAGTCCGTAAGTCGTTCGCATAATCAGTTACACAGCGGGGAGTGTCAGGGGGGATACCAGTGATGAGATCTGCAGGCAACCGTAGTTCTCTTCCGAAGTTCGCGAAGGCTGGCGTTACCGTCGTACTTTCGTGAACTGCACTTCGATATGACAAAAGGAACGGCTGGATGTGCTTGTCCCAGTCTCTCTGCCTGTTCCCCACAACTTTCGCCAAATATCTCTCCAACGTCTGATTGAACCGTTCAACCATTCCATCAGACTGTGGGTGGTACGAGGTGGTTCTAGTTTTATGAGTACCCATGACTCGACACGTCTCCTGGAATATTTGAGATTCAAAATTCCTTCCTTGATCACTGTGAATTTCTAAAGGTACTCCAAATCGACAGAAGACCTCATGGACCAACTTATCGGCAACCGTCGAAGCTTCTTGGTTCGGGATTGCGAACACTTCCGGCCATTTTGTGAAGTAATCCATCACAACCATAAAATACTTGTGCCCACTTTCACTTTCCGGGAATGGTCCCGCAACGTCTAGAGCTATTCGTTCCCAGGGTGCACCAACGTTGTAGACCTTTAATGCACCTCTGCTGCGTGTGTGAGGCCCTTTGACCGCTGCACAACTCGTGCATTTACGACACCAGTCTTCAACGTCGTTTCGACAGTGGATCCAGTAGAAGCGCTCTCGAATCTTTAACAAAGTTCTTTTTACTCCTAGATGACCTCCTGAACATCCATCATGATAAAGTTGTAGTATATCTGGGACCTTAGCTTTGGGGACTACTATCTGCAGATGGCTCTTGTCCCCTTTAGCATTTTCCCATTTACGGCACAAGACACCATTCTGTAACAACAGACTGTCCCACTGTGCCCAATAACTCTTGGTAACTGTGCTCAGTGCCGCAACATCACTCCATGTTGGTTTAGAGGCACCAGCTTTCATCCACTCGAGGATCGGCTTGACATCTGTGTCATTTTCTTGAGCCTGCTGTAAAGCTCCCTTCCACTCGTCACTAAGGTCTGTTTTCAGCATCCTTACCGGCACTGCTTCCTTAGTCTCCTGCCTGACACAGTGCTTGCATGTTTCCGGACAAGGTCTTCTTGACAACGCATCTGCGTTACCGTGAGATTTGCCACTACGATGTTCAATTACGAAATCGAACTCCTGCAGAAGCTCAATCCACCTTGCTACCTGTCCTTCCGGGTTTTTAAACTGTAATAGCCACTTCAGTGCAGCATGATCCGTTCGCAAGTGGAACTTCCGCCCCAATAAATATTTGCTGAAGTGCTGTAGTGTCTTAACTATGGCCAGCAATTCCCTCCTCGTGACGCAATAGTTCCTTTCAGGTTTTGACAGTGATTTACTGAAGTACCCTATCACAACCTCCTGATCCCCTTTTCGTTGTGACAACACACCGCCAATACCAGTATTACTTGCGTCTGTGTCCACTATGAATTCATTTTCATTGTCAGGGTAGCCCAGAATAGGTGTATTGCACAGACGTTTCTTCAACTCTTGGAAAGCACTTTCGCAACTCGTGTCCCAACAAAACTGTGACTTTTCCTCCGTCAGTTTGTGTAGAGGCTTCGCTACATCCGAAAAGTTCTTCACAAACCGTCGATAGTAGGAGCACAAGCCCAAGAATGCTCTGACTTGCGTCTTATCTTTTGGAACTGGCCAATCCTTAACAGCAACTATCTTCTCTGGATCGGTTTCAACACCTTTTTCTGAAACGACGTGTCCCAAAAAGCTTACTTGATGTTTAAAAAATGAGCACTTTTTCGGACTCAACTTTAGGTTGGCCCCTCGGATTTTTGACAGGACACGTTCCAGGTTTTGAAGGTGTTCATCAAACGAACGGCCCACTATGATGATGTCATCTAGATAGACCAGGCAGGCGTCTCCAATTAGGCCAGTAAGCACTAGTTCCATAAGCCTCTCGAATGTGGCAGGAGCATTGCATAGTCCAAACGGCATGACTTTAAACTGCCACAGACCCTTTCCTGTAGAAAATGCTGTTTTCTCTTTATCTTTTGGGTCTATCTCCACTTGCCAGTAACCACTTTTTAGGTCTAACGTCGTAAACCATTTCATTCCTGTCAATGTATCGAGTGTGTCATCAATCCTTGGCAGTGGATAGCTGTCCTTCTTCGTGACATCATTCAATCGTCGATAGTCTACGCAAAAGCGCATACTACCGTCTTTCTTTTTAACCAGCACCACCGGAGAGCACCATGGACTAGATGAAGGCTCTATTACACCATCCTTCACCATCCCCTCAATCATGGTCTCCACTTCTTTTTCTCTTGCAACTGGCAGCCTTCTGGGTCTTTGACGAATTGGTGGCTCATTGCCAGTATTTATCTTGTGCTGAACCAGACCAGTCTTTCCTATGTCAGCATCATTTGATGAGAAAATATCAGCGTATTGAAGCAACAACTTTTTAGCCTTGTTCTTTTCTTCTTCAGACAGATGATTTTGATAATCTTTCAGGAGCGTCGCAACGTTAAACTTAACGTTTTGTACCTTATTACCAGCACGTTGATCTTGGCACCGTTGCATCCAGGTCACTTCTTCACAAGTACCCATCAATGTGCCCTTCTTGATCACTTGCTCCTTATTGCTTGGGTTCAATATGCGTACTGCTGATACATTGGTGGCCTTCACCAACGTTCGTGCCATCTTCCATGAAAAGTCATCGTCCAACCTTTCTATGAGGACACATCGATTTTTCTGTCCGCTATTTTGTGGAAGAGTGACTGGGACGATTGTTTCCGACTTAGGAGGAAGAACAATCTTCCTTAAGCAGAACACATTCCCAGTAGATGCACCTTCCATAAAGATTTCTTCTGAACCACACTTCAATACTCCTTGGTTAACATCGATCTCACAAAAATGCTTTCGCATAAAGTCCAGTCCCAAAATGCAGTCATCTACTATATCGGCTACGATGACATTATGCCGATATATTCTGTTACCAAGTTTTAATTCCACCTCCTTCTCGCCTCGGACGGCTATGTGCTGACCAGTAGCTGTTACTAGTTGTATATGATCACGGTCACCGGTGTAATCCCCAAGAACCCGACGTGCTAACTGAAAATTCACGACCGTGCGAGAAGCTCCAGTATCTAGTGTCAGCTTACATGGTGTTCTGTTGACTTCGCCTTTGATGATCAGGCTGTTTCCATCATGGGCTTGTGAGATCGAAATCCTTGGGGCTCCTTTCACACCAGCCAGCACCCGCCCCGCAGTCCTGGCTTTTACTCGTTTCCCTGTTGTTCCTCGGTAGTGGAACTAACAGCCTTTACTTTCACGCTTTGCCCCTTTTCTCGCCATGAAGTTCCTTTGGGGCAATTTGCTCGCAGGTGGCCCTTCTCACCACAAATGTAGCATCGCGGTGATCCTACACCTTCCCTTCGACCCTCGTTACGCTTTGGACAACCCACCTGGTAGTGACCCTTTTCCCCACAGAGGTGACAGGTTGGCAACACGACTTCTCGAACTCTATGTGCCCGATGGTCCTGTCTAACTGCCTCCACTTCTAAGGCATGGGCCAAGGCATCTTTAAGGGTTTTGTGGTGTCCAAGATTCACAGCAGCTCTGACTTCTAGGTCACGAATCCCATCGACAAACGCCTGGACCAGATTTCCGTCGATATATGCAGGTGTCGACTGGTTGGCTTTCCGGACCAGCTTTTCAATTTCCACAGCCCACTGCTGTAGTGACTCGGTGCTACGCTGTACGCGGTCCTTCAGCTGGGCACGGAACACGTATTCCAGGTGTGCGTCGCCGTATCTAGAGTCCAGCGCCTCAAGCAGCTGATCGTAGGTCCTGTCGTTGCCGAGGGCCTCCAGTACTGTTAAAGCCTGGTCGCGGAGACATAATGTGAGTGCCGTCATGGCCTGACTTTTGTCCCATCCATTCGACTTCATGACGGCTTCAAACTGTATTTTGTAAGCCGACCAAGAGGAGGTCCCGTCAAATGGCGGCACTTTGAATCCACGAAGTGAAGGCATCGTGGAACCACCAACCACAGGAGCCACAATTCCGTTTCCCGCCTTGAGATCACCTAAAGTCTTCTTTATATCAGATATTTCCACTTTGGTTTCGGAAATCCAACTGTCGTGTTGTTTAACTTGCTCTTTCACCTCCTTGAGCTCTTTGCCAAATGTCGCTTGAACATCCTTTAAAAAGTGCATTTGGTTTTCTTTATCACGCTGTAATTGCTCCTGCAATTGACGGGCCTGCTCCTCCTGCTTACGGGCCTGCTCCTCCTGCTTACGAGCCTGCTCCTCCTTGTCCTTTTGCAGCTGCTCCCGCAGTAGGCGGGCCTGCTCCTCTTGCCGGTGGGCCTGTTCCTGCATCAGCGCCATCAAGGCTGACAAGTCAATGGCAGGCGCTGGAAGGGCTCCAGATGGACCAGCGACAGGATCTAACGTCGGCTGCCGAGGGCCTGAAGGTTGTGACGGAGAATCTCCAAACCGTCTCTGGTCCATCTCTTGCTGCCGCTGACTCCTAGTACGAATACCGTCCGTGTCTTCCTTCGGTAGAACTGGCATAATTTATCCCACTACTTCTGACACCAATTGTTACGAGCTGGGGTTCGGGATAAATTAAATGTCACCAATTTAACCGATAAACAATCAAAACTTTAATTGCTCACACGAATACAAAACACAAATCACCAGTATGTCGATATACTAGTTCACTTCACAATTCACTATCGCACTGTAGTCGCTTCGTAATTCACTTCGATCTTCACTTGTCCGTGTCCACAATTGAACTGCCTTGCCGGCCCCTTAGGACCGCTATTTATATGGCTCAGAAAGTTCCAGAATCGAATAATCCCGAAAATGCTACAAAAAAATACGAGTAGGTACTCGCGCGCCTATTGTTTCGCGGTCGTTGACCTCAGCCTATTGTGTCGCGAGCCGCGTGACCTTGAGGTATTGTTATAGGCACTTATAGATATAAGTACCTACCTATACCTACGCGAGTGTTGAGATTAAACTTCCACGCGTTTCTAGAACCTTCGTGAGCCATCTCAGTCGTTCTATTACGTATCCGGCGTAACAATATTGCTATTCATTAAGTTTGTGGAGATTTTCCAATGAAAATCACCTCCGACCTCAAATGGCTAACGAAGCAATCAATCAAAGAAATAAAAAGGAGAAAAAAATTATCATTTATTCAGCTGCAAATGAGATAAATTTGTGGCCAGACTATATATTTTCAATATTAATATTAAAGCAAAAGAAGTAAACAGAAAAGATACTAGATACAGTGCCTCACGGTTGAGCTGAAAAAATCCAGCATATGCCAGATAGATTGTCTAACGCTGGTTTTCAACCAATCCCAGAGTGGGTCCCAGACGCAAAGCCAAATCGGAATCAGAGTAAAAATAAGTATTAAAAATAGAATAAACAAAAGGCATTGGTTTTATACAATAAGTAGCCATTTTTTTTGTTTTTCAAAAAGATATAGCCCATTAGGAAACGAGCCCTGTGTTGCAGGGGCATATACAAATAACAGACACAAAGTACTTACACCCAGACTTGAAACAAATATATGTGAAGCACATAAAGATTTGTCTCGAATGTGAATCGAACCATCATTACGCACGAAGCACGAAACGACGCAGCATACGCTGTGTCGTTTCTTGTTCACAAAGGAGTAGAATGCTCGCAACGATAGTGGCGAGACCACCTTAACTGCTATGCCAGACCGCCAGTCAAACTTCCCGTACGAGCAGTCAATTTTACCTTATCTAAACGTTGTTAGGTCTGTATTTAGACAATTTGTACCATTTTCACGGACTACGATTTACATGATGTCTTTTCTAAGATTAACTGTACATCATTACATAGGTACCTACCTACATAATGGTATTAATAATACAAATGTACTTAGTTATTAAGGTGAAGGCACTTTCACAGATTTCACTGTTTTTTATAGATATATTTTCTAGATTTCTATATAATTCTTTTGACTAACTGCTTTATTAGCCGGTCGTAAGAGTAATTGCTACATTAGAGGTCCTGGGTTAGATTCCCAGGTTGAGTAAATTGTGTAAATTGTTGTTGGGATTTCCTTTAAACATCTCAGTAGGACATCGGAGTTTGGAGTTGTGCCTGCTCACCTCATATTACATGGGACCATAACATACCGCGCATATAACTGTGGGTGTACATTGGTAATGGTACACAACTGCGTAACCCTTCTGGGTATTCAGGCGTGATGGTATTTCTTAGCAGATAAAATTGGGTCTCGGGCATAATATTATTATGATCAAAGTCAAAATAATTTATTCAAGATAGACTACTAGGCAGTAGTTATTGAACGTCAATTTCACATTTAAGATAGCCCCCAAAACGCTTTTCTATTTTTACTTTTCTGTTGCTATAAGTAGCCATTGCACGTTTTTGCATCTAGAGTAGCCAGCCTCCTCTTAGCCTTTCCAAGTCAGTTTAAAAAATACTCAAAAAGTGTTGTAAAAGTCTACAAACCCCAGCACTATGCATGCTGTAATTGGATTGTATTTTTTTTGGGACAAGATGTAGGTACTTGACATACAAACGGAGTCGACCTTTAATTGAATAATTTGATCCTTCCAGACAGCGGGGATTGGACTACAATTGAATAATAAACGTGGAATCTGATTCATTATCAACTTCCTTTTATCGTTCACGTTTGTTCAGAGCTGTACACAATCGTTTTGTTTTAAAAAGACACGGCTCAGGCGATATTTTCGGGTCCATATAATAAGGGCGATCCTATTGACACCAACTGTACCCAAATCGAAACTCCGAGCTGACAATCATTGACAATTTCACAGAAAAACCCAATAACTTGTGGGTCTTGTTTTTTCAATGCAGCTGGCATGCTGGAGAGATCTAGACATAGGTTTCCGGACAGGGCAAAAGGACCGAGCATGACCGGAAAGATACAGGTTCGAAACCTGGACCTCTAGTGTAGCAGTCGTGGTTACGATCACTAGGTTAGTGAGGTGAACTGTGGGTGAATGAAACTTCTGTGGTCTAGTGGTTCGCGTGTCGGACTGCTAATCACGAGGTTTGATTCCCACAGAACACAAATATTGTTGTGATGTATTTATGTGATGAACATAAATGTTTGTGTTTGTCTGGGTGGGTCTTATGTATCTATTATAAGTATGTATTTAAAAAAAAAGCATGTAAGTATTATATCCATTGTCTAGTACCCATAGTACAAGCTCTGCTTAGTTTGGGACTAGATGTTGTGTAAAAATTGTCCAAGAAAATTTATTTATTTATTATTTACCTCTGCTTAAGCCTTCGGGGAATATAGACGTGATGTTATGTTTGTTTTTGTGATAAATAAACCTATGTTGTATTTATGTCAAACAAACACATCAGGATTTCTCCTGTATAGTCCGTTGATCCTATATTTTTTTTAATTCCACTAATGTGGCAAACAAGCATTACGGCCCACCTGATGGTAAGCGGTTACCGTAGCCTATAGACGCTTGCACCACCAGGGGTATCATTTGCGCGTTGCTGACCTTGTAAAACGCAAGAGGAATAGATGGGTTGGCAGTATAAGGGTCTAAGTCCCCCCACTGCCAACACAACGTTTCCTCGTGGAGCACTGACAACCTTGCTCACCGTAAAGAACACAACACAGCTCAAAGCAGTGATATTTCACTTTGAATTTCTGCAAGGCGGAGGTACTTTCTCAGTCAGGCAGCTTCAATTTGAGTAGAATTACTCCCACTATGCCTTACCTCTCTTAAAATAATACATCTAAGTATATACATCTACAATTAGCCATAACTAATAATATTAGAAGGGTAGCTCAGCCTGTTTGATAATAGTGATGTTGTATTTTCCTGTATATTTTTTTTTGCTAAGAGTGGATTACGGATTAATCCAGTTTGTAAACAAAATTGACAGCACCAGTCTCCTAATAAGGACTTATAAATAAACAAAATGGTTGCACAAATCGCATTTATGACAGTAACAGAATGCGGAGCCGACAGTAAGCATGATCTTGAATGCTCGTTGGCTTGAACTACACAATGCTTACTCTTCACGCACTAAATACGTCGTGCAAATGATTTCTTTTACATCCTATTATTTGCTTGCATTGGTATACGACACTCAACCAAACTAACTTTTTAGGAAAAGGTATCTTCATTCTATCTTCAAACATTGTGTGTCGTATCTTCAGCACCGATGTTTGGTTATCAACTCAATGTATACAATATGACCACCACGATGAAAAACAAAATAACGACGTAACGCAATAAATAACCTCTATTTTTTAAGTTGGTTAAAAAGGTCGACACTTTTGGGGCAGTGGCTAAGGCTTCTGCGCCAGGGGTTGTGGGTTCGATCCCCACACGGAACAAAATATCTGTATGAACTACAGGTTCCGAGTCTGACTGCTTGTGTATGTGAAAGTTTGTTTGTAAACGCACCTGCGACACAGATATAGGCCTCTATATATAAAATATAAAACTCGTGCAATATTAAATTATTATTAACGTATTCTGACAGTTTTGAGTATTTCACGTGACCTACGCAAATGTCTCGCTGATCTGGTATCGTCGTGCAACGGGTCGTTGAGCTCCCTATATAATAGATGTGCTACACACACGATGACTGATGCATGCGTGCCGTCAGTATGGACTGGTCAACTCAAAGCTGCTATGGCTCTTTCTTCAAAAGGCCAGTTCAGATTTGGCCCTATATTGTAAAAACATAACTGATGAGTTATATATGACACATATCTGATAACTGTTCCTGTTTGGACTTTAAAAGAGACCATGATTCATTGAAATAAAACTACTTTTTACGGATTTTATCGCGTATATTGATATTATTAATTGACCATGGACGCTGTAAAGGGTCCGAAACGTAGGGATTAATAATATCAATATACGCGAAAAAATCCGTAATAAGTAGTTTTATTTCAATGTATAATATTCGCGTAAATGTCAGAAATCAATATGTTAGACCATGATTCTCTGAGTTTGTTTCAGTGTTTCTTCTGAGGTCACCAGATAGGAAATGCCGGCACCATCTAGTATAAAATGTTGACTTGTAAAAGCGTCTTAGAAGATGTATTTACAGAAAAAAACACCATGCACCCTAATGTGTGCCCTTTCACCCTGTCCTTGGTTTTTCGCATCCAACTTCTACCACCACTTGTGTAACCAGCAGCCTTTCGCAAATCCTAACTCCATCTTGCCGGGAACTTCCTACACTACGTTTATCGAGTCGTGGTCTCCACTCGAATACGTCTACCCCAGCGGTTGTCGGTTCTTCTGCAGATATGGCTAGCCCACTGCCACTTCAGCTTGCTAATCCGGTGTGCTACGTCGGTTACTTTGGTTCTCTGTCGGATAACCTCGTTGCGGAAGAATTAATAAGGAATAATTAGAATAGTTTCTAAATGAAACTCAAATCAGATCATAATCAACCCATTTACTGTCTCACTACTGGGTTCAGGTCTACTCTCAGAATGAGAATAGACTATAACGCTGGCCGCTTGGAGTTTTTGATAAGTAGTTTGGTCTAGACAAAAAGACAGTCCCTTAATAAATATCTACTAGAAGTCAGTTCCATAATTTCGAAAAAGATAATATTTTTAGTTATTCTTGTTAACCTCCTATTATAAACCTGGGCATTATTATATTTAAAGAAACATAAATTTCAAATAATCTTAATTTCATAAATGGATGCTTTAGCCACTAAGCTACCGAGACCACTGTCTGTGATTTCAAATTTCTCTTGCTCATTCTACGTCTTATAGTCACCTATAAGACGTAGAATGAGCAAGAGAAATTCAGCGACGTCTATCGAAGACATATTGCTATGTTCTTCAACCGAAATGACTTACTTTACAGTCAGTTCAATGCCAAACAATGTTGCCTTGAATATCTCAAAGTCGCTCGACCAGGGAATCGGACCCAGGACCTCTTGCAGAGCAGTCGCGTTTAGGACAACTAGGCTAATGAGGCAGTTTCAGTTCTTGTCAACCATAATAATCTCATTACTGTTCTTTTAAGGCTAGACTACAATCCAGTACAATCAATAATAACAAGGAAACAGCACCTAACTTAGAAATTAGGAAACAGAAATATGTAAGTCAGTAGGGAAATAGCCTGCTGGCTTCCTACTCCGATAGCATCGACCAGAACCGTGAAGTATTGTCTTATAAGTATTATGCAACTTAGTCCACATGTGACAATGGTGTTTCCCCATGTCATTGTGCCGGGGCACGCTTCGGAACGCCCTGTATATAGACGTATGCGGAATTGGAAGACGGCAGTTATTTTCAAGAGGCTGGTGAGATGGGTTCTGTAGCTTTTCCTTGTGTGGTTCTCGTGGCTTGCTTAGTGTTGGCGGGAGCGGAGTACAGGAACGATGGGTAAGATGTCAGCACTTTAAACTCTAACGATTGAATAAAATAGTCAATAGAACTGATATGCACTTGGCACAGTTTACTATGAAGATTTGGGGCAAATTATCTGAGCCTGCAGATTTATTGAGGTCTACTTGTTTCAACATCCTATATACTTCATCTTCCGGTTCCCACAGAGCAGAGGTTAGCTCTGTTATCGGTTGTTTGAACGCAAGAATTCATACAATGTGTTGTTTTTTTTCACTTGCGCATTGCCGAATCGACTAGAACGGGTGAGGAATACTTTGGCAGTATAAGGATCAAATTCCCCCCACTACCAGAATACCTCTTTTCCTCGGAGCGCTGGCAGCTTTGCTCACCGTAAAGAACACAACACAACTCAAAGCAGTGTTATAATATTTTGGGACATTTTGGGACATTTCACACAACATCCTCTAGTCCCAAACTAAGCAGAGCTTGTACTATGGGTACTAGATAATGGATATAATACTTATATACTTTTTTTTGTAAATACATACTTATAATACATAAGAAACACCCAGACAAACACAAATACTCATGATTTATCCACACAAATATTTGTGTCCTGTGGGAATCCAACCCACGACCCCATGATCAGCAGTCGGCACTCGAACCGCTAGACCACAGAGGTCGTCAACAATAATATAATTAGTTTTCATTTGGTCTGCCACTGAAAACGCCGTAAATGTGGCGATACTTTGGGCTCATCAAATTTAATTATACAAATACCTACTTGTTCCATCGACAGGAAGAAGAAAGTTCCTTAAAGTTTCCTTAGTATTGAAGTGAAGAGACACAGCTGTAAGCTGTGTTGTTCCTAACGGTACCCACCCCTGGTGTTGCAAGCGTCTATAAGTGGTCCGTCCTTGGGTTGGCAGTATAAGGGTCAAAGTCCTATCTCCCACTGCCATCACAACATTTCCTCGCGGAACACTGGCAATCTTGCTCACCGTAAGGTTACACAACACAGCTCAAAGCAGTGTTATTTCACTTCGTTTTTCTGCAAGGCGGAGGTTCTTTCCCATTTTACAATTAAGGGTGCTTATTATTATTATTTGCGATATGGTCAAAACATTAAAGTACAATCATCATAATCGTAACCTGTCTCAGTTTTGATTTCAGAGGCTTCGTGCCGAGTTTCCAGAGGACTGAAGACCAGCTCGCTGAACCTTCAGCTAGAGTGGAGAAAAGCAGAGATGAGAGGGACAACCAGGCTGACAGGACGCAGAGATTTGGCATATCGACCTATGGCAGCACTGGGGTGAGCATACGATTTAATAAACCATCACCATCAGCTCGTACACTGCTGGACGATTCTTTCAGCCCCTTTTTATCCAGTCGCTGACAGATGCTTTCCACAAGGCGTCATTCCATATGTCCGGGGGGCGTCCTACACTACGTACCTGTTATATCTACTAAATAATAGAAACATGTAATAATATAAACAGTGATAGCCTAAGTTGTATGACCATTGGACTGCCAAGTCGAAGGTCTCAAGTTCGAATCCAAGGCACGCACCACTGACTTTTCGAATTCATGTGCATATTAATAAATTAATTATCACTCGGTGAAGGAAAACATCGTGAGGAAACCTGCATACCTTAGAGATTTTGAAGGTTTGTGAAGTCTGCCAACCCACACTAGGCCAGCGTGGCATAGTGTCTAATCCCTCTCATTTTGAGAGACGACCCGTGCCCCAGTGGGACAGTATATGGGTTCATGATGATGATCATTTATTCTAGCCATTATCCCGCCAATATTACTAAGTACTTGTTACAAAATGTTATATCAGCTGTTATAGGTAGATAATAATATCGCACCCCCGATGCGACACTGTCACTATTGCAAAAAATCCAAAAATGAGTTAAAGTATATTTTTTACAATGTAAAGTGATTAATATTTATCCAAAAGTAACGTTAAAAGTTGACGTTACGACAGCTTATACTACAGCTGTTCATCTCATCTTTATATTCTTAAGTCATTGTTTTGTGAGGTGTCAAAGTTTTAAATGCTTCTCCTGAAAAACTTCATTTTTGCATAAGTGACATTATGTGTGTTGGTTAATTTACCTACTGGTATTACTTAGTACAAGTACCTAGTCAGTACAAATAGTATTACCTACAAAGAGGTTAGAGCGTCACCTACTAACAAATAAACAAACCGACAATGACAGCGAGATTAAGGCAGTCAGTAGTCACCTAAGTCGTGAAATTCATGGATAATGTCATTGCAATAGTGTAATCTAGTGCTTGCTCTCGTTAGTAAAGTTATTTTCTACGCCAGACAGTTCAGAGTAGGTATCAAAGATGCGCAGACGCAGGAGAAATGTGCTTCTTTATGCGGTCAGCCAAGCGGTAAAACAGGTGAGGCATTTTGGAGAGAGTAAACGTCGCGGAACGATTTCGTCGACAATGTTTAGATTTAGATATCTTAATATATTTTTTATGGTTCCGTACCCAAAGGGTAAAAACGGGACCCTATTACTAAGACTCCGCTGTTCGTCTGTCTGTCTGTCCGTCCGTCTATCTGTCACCAGACTGTATCTCATGAACCGTGATATATATAAGGGGGGCTCCCATACAATAAACGTGACGATTGCCGTTTTTTGCTCGCAAATATTGGTACGGAACCGACTTGCACTTGGCCCGTTTTTATAGTATGGAAATTCGTTATGGATTATCTGCCACCTGGGGAGGTGGCAGGTATGTCAGACTCGTACCTACCAAGTAGAAATTAAGGTTTGAGATATTCATAAGAATTTACATAAGAATGAACTGATTAATGAATTATTCACACACACACAACACACACACACACACGAACGAGCGCTAAGAGGCTAAAGAAGAAAGAGAAATAATTGGCAGTTTATGGGTCAAATTCCCCCCCACTGCCAACACAACGTTAGATTATGTAATCATCATTAACCCATATACTGTCTCACTGCTGGGCACGGGTCTCCTCTTAGAATGAGATGGATTAGGCTATTAGATTATCTATTATTAAATCAAAATGTATCAATCTCTATACTGCCCCAATGGTCTAGAGGGCAAAAGTGAGATTGCAGAGTGACTGATCCCCAAGTCCATCAGTGTTATGGGCTTTTCTATCAATTCTCAGAAGTATCTCAGAGTTTTCGATATGAGCCCAGTTAAGTAAACATGGGACCAAAAAAAGGACTATGGGTGTGCATAATTTCACCTCTACACAATTCGTCAAGGTACAGGACATGATGGTATGTTATGTTTTCATGTCGTTTCCAGGGTGGTGGTTATGGCAGCACAGCTCCAGGTTTGTACGGGCCCGTGAAGATAGACCTCGGAGGAGTGCTCATAGGATCCTTACTGGGCTTCGGAGCCGTTATTATCTTGCCGAAGATTATTCACGCCTTGTCGTATAGTTATGGAGGTGGATATGGGCGTAGTAAGTTAAACATAATATTATATTTAATATTGATATTTTATGAATCACCTTTTCGCAATGTTGAGACACGCTTGAATCTTAGTGTTAGTTAAAATAATTGTTTCTGATTTTAGTTTAAGTTGTTTGTGATATGATTTACCTACATATTTTGAGTCATCTGAGTTTTTTAGCCAATTAAAAAGGGTAAGCACTGGCACAAGTAGTGCTGCGCTCGCCTAAGGGTAAAATCGATAGATTCGGAAATTATTCACATTCAAAATTTGCATAGGAGCTGCTATAGTTCTAAATATTTAATTTAATCCCGCACTATGTAATCGAACAAGCCATGTGTTGCTTTACAAACATATTATGATTAATAGACACATAGTACACCATACTAGAAACAAATGTCTGTGGATCACACATGATTCGATTTAGTCTCAGGTGGGAAATGAACTCACGACACCCTGAGCAACGAGTGGCGAGGTAACTACCTACCTGATCCGCTACGCTAAACAGAAATATTAAAATTCCTCGGCCTGCTCCGACAACGACGACGTTCCTGAAGCAACCACTCCGTGGCAATATTGCCCCATCAACAATTATTTAATTTTGAATTTTTTTCGCAATCGGTGTGTTAGAATTAGAACGCACTGTTTGTAGCACACTCTAAGGCCTAACAGACGATTAAAACCTTCTCCAAAAGCCTTAAACACTTTCTATTCTATCTTTACTAAACCTTTGTTCCAGGTTTGGAGACAGACTTCAGCCAAGTATCGGACATGTTTGGCAAGATCGATGAGATGTTGAGCCGGTACAACGTGGACTCCACAGCCTGCATGCAGAGGCTCGCCTGCTCATACGTGCAATTGGCTAATGAGAATATGGTCAGTGGGAATGCCACTGAGTTTGATGCGTTACTGTCTTCGTTGTCAGAGTAAGTAATGCTTACCTTACATCCTCTAATACTCCGGGCTGTATGTACAGACAGCAGCAGGTCAAGCTATCCAAAACTGTTAAATTTTCCCAATTGAAAAAGAACCTTATTACTTTGTATTAAAGTTAAAAATCTATCAAAGAAATTTAACAGATTGGGGTAGCTTAAAGGCCTCTGTACATAATATAATTTTTAAACGACCTCCAAAAAGGATCTCTTGCGACTCTTCTAGAATGTTAACATGTTATTCTATCTTCCTAGTAACACTTTAGTCCGCCGCATGTTGGACGGTACGGCAGTGTTTGAAGCGGTATCAGCAGGGAGGTCCGCGGACTCCGACTGTCACGCCCTCTACCAGAAGTGCAAGCTCGACAAGAAAACTGTCGTTAAGATGTTGACTCAACTCGTACCCTCATAGAATGTTACCTCAAGTTATAGTAAAATTTTGAATAAAGTTGAAAGCTGATCGCTTATTTTTAGTTTCATCATCATAAACCCGTATATATTTTAGGGATCCGGATAGGAGACCCGGGCCCAGCAGTGGGACAGTATATGGGTTGATGATGAAACCCGTATACTGTCCCACTGGGCACGGGTCTCCTCTCAGATTGAGAGGGATTCGGCTATAGTCCACCACGCTGGCCTAGTGTGGGTTGGCAGACTTCACAAACCGTCGAGAAAAATCTCTAAGGTATGCAGGTTTCCCCACGATGTTTTCCTTCACCGTTTAAGCGAGTGATAATTAATTATTAATACGCACATGAATTCGAAAAGTCAGAAGTGCGTGCCTTGGGTTCGAACTCGAGACCTTCGACTTGGCAGTCCATGTGTTATCTTATGTACTATAAATATTTTACGTGCATCGGAGTGCAGCGCATTAAGCGGCAGCGGATTGTCTCAGCCCTGAATAAGAAAGGCATCACCACTGGGGTAGTGAGAGTAGGTGGACTTTGTATACCTTTAAGCACTTCTCTAACCGTTACCATTTGTCCTAGAACTCGAAAGATCTCCGTCAATAATCTATTCGCGTTCGATTCTCCAAACGCGGTGCCTATCGTGAAGGTAGGCCTGGACATGGAGGTCAATAAGTGAAATAACACAGCTGTCAGCTGTGCTGTGTTGCTAACGGTGAGCAGTGTTGCCAGTGCTTCGCGAGTGGCAGTGGCACTTTAACTCTTATACTGCCTACCCAACTATTTCTCTTTCTTCTATTCCTTACAGGGTCGGCAACGCGCCAATGATTCCTCTGGTGTTGTAAGCGTCTATAGGCTACGGTAACCGCTTACCATCAGGAAGGCCGTATGCTTGTTTGCCACTTTTTGGTATAAAAAAAGGTAATTTCAAAAGGAAAGAGGAACAGGTGAAAATAAAAACCACGTATACAAATTTAACAATTTTATTAAAGTCAACACCAAAACCTATCTACATCGTCTGATATGCTGGGCAATGCAAACCTTGAAATATCCATACCGCACCATTGACATAAATATTGTATTCCCTGACTTTACTCATGTACTTCTAATTATTAACATAATTCATTTATTACCTAAGAGTTTTTAATATAAAACTTATGCCTTTTTGAGCATTTTATCTAGATCATTTTATCGATGATCGCTGTGCTAAGATGCTTTCAGATTTGCTTTAATTGATCGACATAATCTGTCGATGACCTACCGTATTGCTAGATTCATTTTGATCGATAAATAGGTATCGACATTAAACAAATCTTCTTTAACGTGTACGCTGTTATTGCTTTGAATAACCTACTCCGTGACGTCAGCTACGATTAAGTGCTCAGTGACCCGCAACACAAAAGTTAAGTCATGTGCACACAGGAGTATTCAATTCATTTTGCTTGAAGGCTAGGCTGAGTCGACATGCTTGCTCTTCAAGTCTGATCTATTGGTCAATTTTAATGCACAGTATCTTTGCACCTCTATTATTCGCATCCGTATTGCCGTCTCACTTCTTCAACGTCGAAGCAGTGAGATAGCATTAGAGATAACAATCTCGCCTACATTATTTAGGAAAGCTTCTTCGGATTAGTCGTAGCCCTTTATGGTTCAAGAGATGTATTTGTATGAAATAATATCTCTTCGCACCTCACGTCATACCGCTAAACAGACACATTAATGAACTTCTGCGCTGATGAAGGTCAGCGCTCAAGATCGGTGACGGCTCATAAATATTTTGTACAGAGGCCAGAACATCAAGCAACCCCAATCTGTCAAATCTTTTGATCGATTTTCAACTTTAATACAAAACAGTAAGGTTCATTTTCAATTGGGAAATTTTACAGTTTTAGATAGTTTTTTGACCTGTTGGCGTCTGAACATAAATATCACAAAAAAAATAAAAATTATTGATTAGCACCTTTTAATTCTATTCTAAACCCGAAACTATGCATAATAATTGACCAATAGGAAACCTTCCCAATCCAATTCTTTCCGTAGATACTCTTACAATAAAGCTAATATTCACCAACGTTGGTCGTTATAATTCGTAATTAGTAATTTTATTGCGTTACAACATTATGCTATTTTCTTTAGATTAAAAAATATTACAGTATTCGATTTGATATGGCAACTCTTACTGTAAATGTCAGAGCCGGTGTTGTCAACGTTTCCGAAATTATGGTATGGATCATAATTTCGGAGACGTTGACAACACCGGCTAGGGTAGAATGAAATTTTAATACCTTTACTTTACGAGTCTGGAATCTACATCAAGACGACTAAAATATCCTGCAGAATAAATTGTCACTATAACATCAATGCAATGATAGCTTGGGTATGTTTAGAGAAAGTAACAAAATGAATTGTGTTGTGAGGTATCGTATCAGCGTTGAACAGAAATCACTCACTAAAAAATATTTATGAAGCATAGACACGATAAAAGGACGAATATAATTCCAAAATTATTACTGAAGAAAAAAAATACAGGATTACCATGTAAGAAATAACTTCATAACACTTCGTAACAGTTACCACACCATTCCAGTTAAATGCGCTTTCTCATTTTAGATCTTATAATAAAATTTTAGTATGTATAATTGGAATAATAAAATAAAAATGCATGATCGCGTGAGGCAGGACAAGTATTAAGTGGTAACTAAATGTAAACATTCGTAGACATATCGTCGATTGCATAGAAAAGTGTCATTTCTCAATTTTTAATTTAATTTTTATATTAATAACACACATTTAAAAGAATACGTCCTATTTTCTAAATCTACCAACTGAAAAAAAAAACAGCGGTTAGAATGACAGCTGTCAAAAGGATTCGTTGTGTTGAATAAAACCAAATTTTGAGAAATGACTAATTCTTCTTCATCGATTACAAATTTCTTGGAACAGTGGATAAATCTCACACACATTCAATGACTGCACGAATGGTGCAGTGGCTGTTGGCAGCACCCACAAGCAATAAAAAATTGTAGTGGGGAGGCAATATTTTAAATATTTTTAGTTGATTATTTGCTTATAGTAGTTTCATATTGATTTAATAAGACTACTGTGTTTTGAATGCCGTATTACGGTAGCATCTTCTATTATTTGTGCCGTGTGAGTGTTAATTTTTTTTTGCCGTACCATCTTGTCTACGAATGTCTAATTTATTCAGTGTTGGAAAGATTCTTACTAAATGCAAAGTTTACACGTTAATATATTGTTCGGTGCCACCTCTATATTAAAAGTATCAAATATATACATTTTGTTCATCATTAAACATTAAATCTTTGACATCATTCAGTGATGTGTGAATGGCGGGAAAATATATAATTTTCATTTGTTTTTAAATAATTAAAAAGCCAAATTCATTGGCGCCGTTGTAAAATAAGATATAATAAACCTTTTTAGACATATTAAAAATAAAATACAGTTTCATTTTAATTTGCAAATTAATTGTATATTTATTTGGATTATTGTGACCAATTTCGATAGAAGTAGGTATCATCATAATATGACTATTAGATTGTCACTAAGTATTAGTGATAGCGGAAAGGCCCCTAAGCGCGTGTATTTAACGGTAATTGGCATTCAATCTTGATACTTTGGGATTCGAAAGACATAAAACACTAACCTTATAGAACATAGTAATATGTCTGTGGAAAGGCGAGGTGTGTTGCCCCTCCAACCAAAGGGAGGATCCTCCCTTTTCGTTGGAGGGGCAATACACCTCGCCTCTCCACATGTCTTCTATAGATTATAGCAGGGCGTTCGATAGAATAGATCATCGCATCCTTATAAAGAAACTCCACAGCTGCGGTATTCACGGTAATTTACTCAGGTGGTTCACCATTAAACTATTATATTGTACCTACGTAAGAACCACTTTGGAATATGTATCTCAAATATGAAATCCCGTATACAATAAGTATATAAACCAAATTGAAAAAAATCAAAAAAGATTTATACATTTTCTTAACTTTAAATGCAAAACTTTTCCCCCTGACTATTTTTCAGCATGTAAAAAACACCATCTACTACCTCTGTCTAAGCGTCGCGAGATTGCTGACTTAATTTACTTACTTAAGATAGTTACTGACTCCATCGACTGTTCCTATATACTAGGTAAATTAAACTTTTATATATACCGTCTAGGTCCCGCCGCCAGAACCCATCTTTTAGCTTGCCCATTGTGAAATCTAACTACAGCCAAAATGCGTACGTGTGGCGTGCATGCAACAATTAATTAAAAAATCTAATTTTGACATTTTCAATATCAGTGTACCGCGGGCAAGGAATTTACTGTGTGTTGACTTCTTCTCAACAATTACTGATGATTGCTCATAAGTTTCTGCAATGCAGTATTTATTAGTTGCTTAAATTTAAACTCATTTTTGTGTTACTATTATTGTTTTTTTTTTCTTTCAAGTAATGTATAGTTTTGTTTTGTACTTTTGGCCTAGATCAATTTACTATGTTACTATCTGTGAGGACATTTAATTGGCCTACTATTGCTTAATGTGTGTTTATCAATGTTAATTGTGCTGTTTGTCTTCTTAAAATAAATAAATAGATGTCGGTGGCGATACCTTAATACGTAAAATATGGGATCAGATTAAATTATTAACAGCTAGGGCATGGGCTTTGTGGCCGGTTAATGGCTCGTCCCATATTGGATGGATCCTAAAACATACCGGCGAACTGTAAATGTGTAATACACTCCTGCCTAACTCAGGCGCGATGGTATGTTATGTAAATGACTTCACTCCTTTTGCAACATAAGTGTTACAATTTTCTTTTTCAATTTTCTAATTAGGGCCAAAAACGTAACGGTGGCGTGGCAAGTATCACGTAAAAGGCCCAATAAAAAAGTTTAAAGTTATTTGTGTCTCAACAATCCAATAAGTGTCAGAAAAATTACTTGCAATTAAAATACAACCTTATTATTTTTTGATAGAGTTGAAAATAAAACTAAGTGCTAAGTTATGAATAAAAACTATATTAGAAACTGAGCGTTTTTTTTTTAAATACTACTAATAAATATCGCTTGGTCAAACCGATGCAAACTACCGTTAAATACCCGCGTACACTTACAGAAATATTCACAACAGCGCGTGAAATAATAAGTTTACAACTAAGACTTAAGAGTAAAATGTACAAGTAGTTCGCAAAACTCGAGTGATGGTTCGACTCAACACTCCAGTGACAGATGCATCACTCGAGTGACGGTTGCAATACTCGCGTGATAAATGCATCAATCGAGTGACAGATGAATCACTCGAGTGACAGATGAATTACATGAGTGACAGATGCATCACTCGAGTGACGGTTGGAACACTCGAGTGTTAATTGCATCTCACTACAGCTAGGCGTACGGTCGAGGAAACAAGGTTATGCAACAAAATGTGAAGAACAATAAACAGAAAAACCCTTCAGCATATACTCATTTCCTCAAAAATACATATCATATTGTCTTGAGAATACCTATGCGATAAAAACCCATCGCTCCCCCATCCATAAGCCGTATGTAAGCTATAGGTATGTGAATCGAAATTTATAGTACTGACAATTAAACTGTGCTTCTCTGAAGACGTCAACTCCGAACATCGGTTGCGTAAAAAAGGTGATATTGTGTAAAAATATCAAGTTATAGGGTTTTATTTTATTGTTAAGATTCCAAACAACTATATGGGTACTAAGCGGCAACACCAGTAGACCAAGACTTCAAACTTCGAGACTTCAGTGTTATGTCCAATAATTTCACTGGCTACATAGTTCTTCAAACCGGATAGTAATAATGTGAGCACATAATTGCTTCGCGGCGAAATATTTGGCAATGTGATGGTAGCATCTCATACGAACTTAGCAGATCATACAACCTATAAAAATAATCAAGAAATGCTTAACATTTTCGATATTGACTGTACTCTGCAGCGAGGGTGGGATAGATAGATTAGTACTGATGGAACGCAAGGCTCGTGGCTAAGTCAAAACTACGTTAATCAACCGATCTTGCAGGTTAAGCTGCGCTAACCACGGTCAGTCTGTGGATGGATACCATTCTTAACACATCCAGAATCCTCGTAGAGCACGTAAAGCCGTAGGTCATAGTTGTCATACGAACACTTATGACAAATTTTGGGGGTCAAAAAGCTTGACAGCTTGCTTGTTGATCCTTAGGATATCGTTATTGCCCAGAAATTTGGATGCGGAGGTCTGATGGCAATCGCTTCGTATAAAATACTAATATTCAGCCGCATCTTGTTAAACTGGAAGCCAACCCCAACACAGTGGGGAAAAGGTTCGATCAATCTATCATCATCATGGAACGCAAGAGAGTGAGTGATATAGCACGAGACGACCGCGCATGCGCCCCATCGTTTTTATCGTAAAATTTACAATTATGTCCATCTTCAGAGCGGCACAGTTATGCTCCCAGTACTGTATTTAAAATTATCAGAAATGTACTATTTCTAAATTGTATGTTTAATAAGTGTTCCGATTAAGTAGTGACTAGTTTTCTATGATTCAATTTGAGCTAAAACCTAAAATGTTTCGATCAAATCGCTCCGGTGACGATACTATACAGGATCGATTGGTTATTTATCGATAATCGAATAAACAGGATAACTGGGCGTCTTATTGCATATTTTTTTCGATGAAGTAAAATTTTATAATCGATAAATTTTTGACACTTTTTAATTTAATTTCTATTTTCTATTACCACTTTATAATCCGGATTGAAATCCACCATAAAAAATGATTGTATATTTTTATATATTTTTTTTTGTATCGTATTGATTATTTGTCTCTATCGATTATCTGTCTCTAGCCTAACCAGGACGCCTAGCATGCGCGCTTCGAAATAATTTTGTCGTCTGTTATCTTGTGCCGAAACTATGGCTAGAGACGAGATGTGACGATAAAATTAAGTCGCATCATGCATGTTACTTCTGCTGGAGTTTTGTGAGATATTTTCTGTATTTAACACCATCTAGCGGTCACCCTAGGAACTAAAATTTGCTAGACGTAAGGGCTTGTCGCTCTCTCAACTCCTGGTACTTGGGTACCAGTACCCAATTATTAGCACACTTGGGTGTGCTAATAAAATTGTATCAGAATGGTCATCCAATACCACTATGACACAGGGACTAAGTAGAATCAGACATAATGGTCTACATGACCATTAAAGACACATATTTCATTACAAAGCCTAGAAAGAATTTGTATTAGTGTCCCTAAGTGTCTAATACAAATGGCTTGAAATGAGGGGCAGGCGTAAATATTTGAAACTTCATCTCCATAACTTTTTCACCCAGCGATTCAAATGAGGCCCCCATACAGTCTATTGTAGTGCATTGAAATAGATAGTCCGTAGACAATCATCATATTTCTTTGCCGATTATTTTTTGTGGACAAAACTGTCAATTTACTAATTCTTATAACATTGAATGACTATTTTGATACAATATAATAGAAGGCAGTCCTGGTTAGACCACTCTTAATAATTGACTCGTGTACGTCATTAATGTACTCATTAGACGCTCTAATTAATACCAAAGAAATGATGACCAAACAATTATGGTGAAGACATTCTATCTCGTGAAGTCAGTTAAATTATTGAAATTTGAACTTTATGTCAATGAGATAAGGTAACTACAATTTCTAATGAATTTACGATTGATTTTAATAAAAAAAATTGCTTGGTCAACACAATTTGTTCTTTTTTAAAAAGTGCATTAAGCACAAATGCAACCTATTTTAGTACATGACATCTTTATTCCAAAACGCTCATATATTGCTGTCTCTCTTTATTGAGATGCAAATGAGAAAGACCTACTTACCTAAGACTTTGGAATATAAATTCCAAAGAGTCCTAAGATAAAAAAGGTTTATTTACTAAGCGTTTTGGAATGAATCCTTATAGTTTTAGGTGTATTTAGAATAAACGAAATTGGCGTTGTTTTTTATATAAACGAATTACACATCATATTAAAAAAAGAAAAAGTTATACAGTTATTTTTAAGTTCTTTCAGAACACAAAGATTCAGAGGTGCATTGTGTCATACTATTAAAGATTTTGCCAGTGGAATAAATTATTTACAGTCTTATTAAAAACGTTTTATAAGCCGCATATACAATTTTTTTTTTTCAGTTTTTATCGTATTTAGTACTACACTTGCGGCACGCTATGATGGCCGTTACGTTAATGGAAGAAAAAATAAAACTCAATACATATTGTATATATTTTTTTAGTAGTATCGTTAGATCAATATTGACAATAAAGAACAGCAATTTGCTCCTTCAAATGTAATTACTAATTAATACGAAACTTCATGAGTGGACAAACGTCAAAACGGCCATTATAGCGTGCCGATAGTGTAGCTGTTGTAATGCTTTTAGTTTTTGTCAATAACCTACGCGGGCGCACACAACCATTTACCAAAGTTTCATCTAAATCGGATGACCGGTACAGGACCGCATAAAAGACCAATAAACAACCAAATATTTTTTTTATTTATATTCATCAAAGACACCCGAAGGTCGAATCGATATTATTTTTTTATTGTCTGCTAATTGAGCCTTGATAGGTTAACTTTGAACGAAATGAAACAGTGTGTTAAAATATATATCTTATATAACGTTTATAAGTAAGGCCTGTATAGTTTAGACTACCTAGTGTTGCTAGCCTTTCGGCTGTCCATGGTGTCACGGAGGAGCGAGCATGACGTTTGCGGGGTGTTGACGAGCTTCTATCGAGCGGGGTCGACGACGTCCATCATTGGCAGAGCATATTGAAGAAGGAGTTCGCATACGCCATTGGTTTCACGTCTGGATGTGGCTGGAAGAAAAAAATAAAGATTTTATATTAATATTAGACCAAAGAGTACCTACTCATAAGAGAGATTATAATCTTCGAGTAAGATTTTGCGTTTCTTCTGAAACAAACTCCCCACTGAGAATTTTATAGGAAAACCCGACCTGGGAATCAAACCCAGGGCCTATAGTATAGCAGTCACCCTTACGACCACTATACCAATGTAGCCGGTCAAGGATCTACTTACCGAAATAAATATCTTTGAGTTTCATCAGGGGTCCTAAATAGTTTGTCCCAAATCCGAGACGATCAATCCGAAATCCGACAAATTTATAGGAGTAGGAGTGTAGGTGTGTTATTTATTTTTCATTTTATTGTAGGAGTGTTTGTGATTTGTGATAGAATATGACGTCACACTAGGCGCGCCAAAATGGCGGGCGTTTAGACTGCCCGGTTTGGTTGGCTGTTAAAAAATTAATACCTACTTTATATTACTTTTTTGGTGGTCAATATTTTTTACCATTATATAGTGATGTAAATAATCTAATAAAAAAAATCATGCGTATTCCCTATTGGTGACATTTTCTAGAAACCGCAACTAGTATTAGGAATGTAACTCACCACAGCTTCATAAGTTGTGAAGTTCGGTTTCAAGTCTTTGCCGTTCATTGTGATGAAAGCACCCAGGTTACCCATTGTATCACTGTAACAGAAAAGCCGATAAGTAGGTACTTTGGTACGAAATCGGACAAAGATGACGCAATCTACCATACGGTTTTATGAAACAACGTGCGAAACTCGTGTCATTTCTCTCACGCTAGACACATTACAGTAAGCGAGAGAGAGAGATGGCACGATTATAAGAGAGAAATAACGCAGGCCATACCAGTAATTAGGCGCCGAGAAGACCGTAATGCACTTCCCGTCGTGGGCAACCTCGTATCCGTCGTTCTTGACCTCGTGGCTCCGGATGACGTAGTCCAGGCCGTTGCGCGTGAGGAAGGTGTTCGTCACGTCCGGCCCGAACTGGCAGCCCACGCCACGCTTGGATGGGGCGCGACCCAACATCGGCTGCGGGTCCGACCACAACAGCTCACACATTATACCTGAGGAAAACAATCGTATAGTAATAGTCTGAGGCCATAATATAGTCACGTACAGTCTGGGGCCATATGTCCAGTAGCACGTCAACGTTCATATTCGCTTGCACGGTACTGCGCATGATGATAAGATGATAGATGATGATGGTAAGTATGAGTGGTTTCAATGCAAACATTTACCGGTCAAACAGTATAACTAGGAGAAGGTGATAGTGTGTGGTTTGTCACTAAGGCAAATGATCATTATATCGCACTCTTTCTGTCTAGATAATGATGAGAGAGTGCGATATACGAGATCGTGTATATGTGGAAAATGTTTGTTATAGAAAAAGGTCGTAAGTGCTGCTTATGACCCCGACTGTACTACTCTATAACATACTAAAAATTGTTTGTTTTGGTATACCTTTATCTTACGATCATAGGTTAAGAAGATAATTGTTTCCGCGAGAACACTGCCGACAAACTGCTATGCAGTTTGGCAGGAGAATCCTATTTCATTGTAATTAATTATTTCAATAAATATAGTCATTATGCGGAATAGTATAGCGAGAAGAATGTTTTTGAGAGAGGTAGGGCATAGTGGGAATAATTCTACTCAAATTGGAGCTGCCCAACTGGGGAAGTATCTCCGCCTTGCATAAAATCGAAATGAAATAACACTGCTTTGAGCTGTGTTGTGTTTCTTACAGCGAGCAAGGTTGTCAGTGCTCCACGAGGAATCATTGTGTTGGTGGGGACTTTGACCCTTATACCAACTATTCCTCTTTCGTTTTACAGGTTCAGCAACGCGCAAGTGATAGATAGTGCTGTTAAAAGCGTCTAAAGGCTACGGTAACCACTTACCATCAGGTGGGCTGTATTCTTGTTTCCCTTGGTAGTATAAAAAAAATATGATCATAAATACTCACCATCTTCAGGTGGCTGCTTATTCCTATCCACCTTCCTAATATCATCGAGTGTGACGTCATCTTTGGAGAAAAGCCCTCCATGCATGACCAGCACCCGGCCATTGATGCAATGGGCCAGTGGGAGCCAGTTGTACACCTCGGTGAACAGGTCAGCCATCTGCGAGGTGTACTTTGAGGACACCTCGCCTCGGAAACCGTACATGCGGTTCATGTCCAAAGTTTCGTGGTTGCCTGAAAGGTTTCAATTTATATTCTAGAGTTGTTTGTGAAGAGGAAGGATGATACTCTAAGGCATTAACTTTAAGCATTGAGTAGGTAGATTAGATTTTTATTTATTTCAGGAAAATTAGAAGCCATATTAATATTATAAATGCGAAAGTAACTAACTGTCTGTTATGCTTTCACGCCTACACCGCTGAACCAATTTTAATGAAATTTGATACAGAGATAGATTAGACCTTATAAAAAGACATAAGCTACCTTCTCTCTGGTGGAGGTGAAACATCAGGGAACTGATAGTGATTTATACATTATCCATAAATTGATATTTTTTAACCATACGTAATAATGGACAGTTGGATATACTCAATCAGGTGCAGACAAGGGCTTCAAATATTTTTAATACCTTTCAAGCTAAGGTAAAAAAAACATACCTAAGTAAGAAAAAATCAGAACTTCAGGCTTACCTCTTGACATGAAGAAATGATTGGGGAACAACAATTTAAAACTGAACAGTGTAAAAATACATTCAACACTGAAGGATCCTCGGTCGACGAAGTCTCCGTTGAATAAGTAAGGGTTGGTCTCCGAAGGCAGGCCGTTCAGCTTGAATATGTTCATCAGGTCATAATATTGACCATGGATATCACCACAGACAGTGAACTTTTGATCATCTGCCACCTTGATGTCTACTAGAGATGGCTGCATCTGCAGGTAGGCTTTTACGTCGATTAGTATCTGTTAGAAGGAATAGGAAAAAAATAATATAATCATCATCAACCCATACTTATATGTATTATAAGTATGTATTTACAAAAAAATAAGTATATAAGTATTATATCCATTGTCTAGTACCCATAGTACAAGCTCTGCTTAGTTTGGGATTAGATGGTGCTGTGTAAAATTGTCCAAGAATATTTATTTATTTTATACAATGTTCCAAAAACTTGTAAAATTGAGACAATAGGTACTGGAATAAGTTATTGCTTCCTGAAACACAGGTATCCTAACCTAGCTCTGGAATCAGGGTTTCAATATTATTTGTAACATTTTCATTTTATTTTTTTCGGCAGTTTACATGCTAAGATTTTTTTAAGTTATTTAGCGAAGGAAAACGACCATAAAGACGTTAATTCTGAATGTGAAGGCAAAATTCGTCATGGCGGGTGGGACTCGCGGTGGCTTAGTGGTCATAGCGTCTGGTGTACCTAACCAGAAGACGCAAGTTCGAATCCTGCCCGCGGTCGAATTTTTCCTTCGCTAAATAACATTACTTGTAACAGTTTTTGTCAATAATTTATTTTAAAAAAATACAAATGTCCCACTGCTGGGCACGGGTCTCCTCTCACAATGAGAGGGATTAGGCTATAGTCCACGACGCTGGCCTAGTACGGGTAGGCAGACGTCACAAACCGTCTATTGACATCTATCTGACGTCTCTAGAGGAAACCTGCATGCCTTACAGTCTAAGGCACGCAGGTGTCCTCAAGATGTTTTCCTTCACTATTTAAGCAAGTCATAATTAATTATTAATACGCATATGAATTCGAAGAGTCAGGGGCACGTGCCTTAAATCCGAACCCGAGATCTTTGACTTGGCAGGCCAATGATCATATCACTATGCTACCACTGGTCTTGCAAAATCACATTATAGTTATAAATCCATTTATAATGTGCATACAGTAGATGTTGATGTTTGATTCCCGAGGAGAGAGGTCGAGCAGTAAGTTGGGTTTTTGTATGAAATTCGTTGTAGCAGTGCGTAATTTTTATGGCAATAAGCTCGCCTCTATTAATGGGACTTAAATATACTGGCGAACTGTGGGTGTACCTCCGTACCACTCTGCCTAACCCTTCGGGGAATATGCGGGATGGTATTTACTTTTCTAATTTGAATAAAATTGAAATATAACTACTTTTTACTGAGTCCATGGTCCACACGTCCACCCGTGTACATGGACGCTGTAAAGGGACCGAAACATTGGTATTAATATCTATCTATCAGCCACGGACGTCCACTGCTGAACATAGGCCTCCCCTAATGATCGCTACAAAAATCGATCTTGCGCAGACCGCATCCACACAAGGTCGTCCGTCCACCTAGTTGGGGGCCGTCCTATGCTGCGGTTTCCTATGCGTGGTCGCACTCCAGGACTTTGGTATTAATGATATAACGCGATAAAGTCCGTAAAAAGTAGTTTTATTTCAATATTCGCGTGTGTCAGAAATTTATTAAAATTTATCTACCTTATATGCATATTTCTTGTGTAATTTCTTCTGTTGTTTATAGAACTCCATCAATTCGATGACGAACCTAAGAGTGACCTTCCCGTCTTCATCAAGTGCTGGACCCTCGTATTCATCTTCAATGGCTATAAAAAAAAGTCACCTTTTATAATATATATTTTATTTTGTCACTAGCGACCCGTCCCCGCTTCGCACGGGTGCAGTGTACTAATAACATACATGTATTATACATATAAACCTTCCTCTTGAATCACTCTATCTATTAAAAAAAACCGCATCAAAATCCGTTGCGTAGTTTTAAAGATTTAAGCATACATAGGGATATAGGGACAGAGAAAGCGACTTTGTTTTATACTATGTAATGATAGTGATATCAGCTTTGAAATTTCTGCTTATAAGTAATAGAATTTCATGCGAAAAAAATTACAACAATTAATTAATTATTTAGCATAAGGAGTATAGTAAAAAGAGAGTAAAAATGTAGAACTTAACTCGAAACAGTGTGTTTAAAGATATATTTTTATATAAATTAAAATTAAATATAATTTAACATTTATCTTTGTGTTTAAAGAAGGAAAGTTTGCTTTGACTAAATTACTAATCATTACTATGTAAAATAATTCAATAACCATAAATATTCTTGCTGCTTTTTCTCACGAAACAACAAAATGGTATGGCGCACATATTTATTTTATGGTCGTTTCACATTTCTTAAACAGCTGATTACAATCCTGGAGCCGAAGCCACGGACATAGCGTGTCCTTAACACAAAACCGAATCTTAAAAATTTACTCTGTAACTGGTGTCACAGAGTATGTATTTGAAATTACACGACAACGCGTTACAAATGTGGAAACAGTGAAAAGGGCTATACACACTTGATATTCACATAACACCAATTAAAAATAGACTGCAACTTCTGTCTGATTATTTCTTCCGTCGACGTATTATGTATAAAATTGGAGACGAGGAGTTATAAAATCGACGTTATGCTAATAACAATAGGGTTTAAGAATCGATAGACGTCGAGCAAAGTCGACGTCATGTGAATATATCAATTTAGATAATTATGTTTTTCTGTTTCCTGTGTTATCAATATCTTGTATACCTATTTCATGGGCAAAATATTGTTATCACAATAATTTGATTTAATCAAGTGTTAACCAGTTATCAGCTGTGTGATATTGTTAGATAAAATATAAATAAGAACAGTGATAACTAGATATTTTTTAATTATTCAAGACAAATTAAAATTAATGATTGTTAATTGCATACCAGAGAACTACCTACTAAGTGAGGTGCTTAGAGGGAAGCTAACACTACCACCAACACTTTTCAATGTCTTTTTGATATTTTTTTTACCACTAAGGTGACAATCAAGCATACGGAGCACAGTGAAAAATCTGTGTCTCCTGCTTCGGGTGTAGTTAGCGGGGGAGAGAGTTGAGACAATTCACCATGCAGTACCAAAGCGTCAAATTTCTCATGAAGGATCTTGCACATAGTTATCATTTCGTCATGTTTCCTTCCTAAAACCCCTTATTAATATTATTACAGTTTGATTTGAATGCCTGATTGTTCTAAATACATCAATGTGAGGATAGGGTTAAAGTTTATCAAGCTAATCTCAATGTTATGTCAAATGTCATTATATTGAATCTCATTATTGTGAATTTGTTTAATAATTTTGTTATTTGTGTCAATAATTGTAAATAAAGGCAGCAACTGCTCTAGGGGACAATCCGTGTCGCGGGGGACTTTTCAAATAATAAATAAAGATAACAAACGCCCAGACTAGGAACATATATCTGTGGATCACAAAAAGATTTGTCTGATTTCAAACAAACCCACAACACCTGGTGCTATGGCGCAGGGGACCACCTTCTCAAATTCTGTATTGCTATGTTGAAAAATTACTCACAAGAATTGCTTATAGCACTTTATTGTAAAAAGGACACATCATATTATTACAAAAAGGTTACATATTGTCAATATATGACTGGTTATGAGACCAGATGATTTCATTAAAAACTTAAAAAAACTGACTTTTCGATAGTTGACACTGACATCATCATAAAGATGTAAATTCAGTATGTGAAGGCAAATTTCTCTGAAGCTATGACCACTAGGTCATAGCGTTTGGTGTACATAACCAGAAAACACAGGTTCGAATCCTGTCTGCAGTAGAATTTTTCCTACTCTAAAATAACTTCAAAATCATAGCATAGAAAATGCAAAAGAAAATACAAACAGATATGTTAAATATACTTATTTTCTGTGTGAACCATCCATGATGGTTTACACATCTCTTAGGAAGAAAATGTGGAGAGTTAGGTCAAAAATATGGCCATCTCTACGGATGGCCAAATGTTTGTACATTAGGGAGGATGGCTCTGAGATATCTAATGAACACCATTGAATATAACCTCACCCTAGAATTTCGCTTTACTTACTCATTGCATCTAAGTTGATGGAATCAGCTATGTTGACTTCTTTCTTATCAACAGAGATAGCTTTCTCAAAAGCAATTTTCTTAACTATTTTATTACATTCTGTAAACTTCATTTTTGCATCTTGGTCATTTGGCCTAACTTTGGTTACCTGTAAAAAAAAAAGCATATTTATTATAAATAATACCCAAACATACTTAGCATAGACATAGGACTACAGTTCTTGAATTTTTAACACAGACAACATTTTTTTTTGGAATCTCACACCCAGTGATTGTTTAATTACTTATTATGCCTGCATCCAATTATTTAATGGATTAATTATTTTTTGTACTGGTCCTGGGCTTTTTATGAAATCTTATTAGCAGCTCAATTTAGTTTTGTGCCCGGTTAATCGCAATAAGCTTGCCCCTTATTACATGAGACCTAAACATACCGGCGAACTTTGGGTGTACAATTAATACACCTTTGCTTAACCCTTTGAGGTATAGAGGCATGAGGTGGTATACAAAAATACACATGAGCATTAAACCTCCTTGGTTAAAAACATTTCTGCTCAGAAGTTTTTATGTTCTCACCTGGATTATTTTGAATGTATAATGTAGTATAAATTACTACATCAGCTACATTATGGTACTAATAATAATCTATGTTTTGTACTAAAAAACTTAATAAAAAGGCATAACCAAATTGTTAGTCAATAATAATGATAATATGACAAGATATAAGACATCATCGATTAATATAATACCTATCATATCTATATTTTCTGAAGAGTTAGGCAAAGGGGTACTAACATACTCTATTAGTTTCCCCAGTACGTTTCGATCACATATAATTGAGGGTGAGCTTGTTCCCATTAAGCGGGGACAATTCCAAACGAACCTAGAACGATCCTGGGATTTTAGCAGTCGAGCTTACAACTGTGTGACTATGCATGTGTAATAAACGGATTTGCATTTTGATACTCACATATTCGAAATCCTTAAGCGCTAGTTTGTACTTTCCCAGGGACATGTAAGACGCCGCACGTCTGTAGTAGGCCTTTGTATAAGACCTATCCAATTCTATCGATTTCGACGCATCACTCAAGGCATAACCAAAGTTCTCCAGCCTCAAGTTAGCTATGCTCCTATTCGCGAAGAAAACAGCATTCTTCGGGTTCTTCTCTATTGCTTTTGAGTACAACTCAATTGCGTTATTGTAACTTTGTTCTGAAATTTGAGGTTATGTCAGTCAAATTTTATTCTATTCCTGTCATGATCAATATGTTATTTATATCAATCACGCATCATATTTTAAGCGGCGAATAATATGTCTTTGTATTAATTGATATAATGAGGAAAACTTACTTTTGAAATATTCATTAGCTTCGTTTTTCAATTTATCCGCTGCCTCTATGTCCTCCTGGGAGATCGGCCCGGTAATTTCTTCGTTATTAGCCATTATTCAGCACTATAATATTGATATACTTAAAGCGTTAAATGGGGAAATAATGGCTTAATCATAGGAAATGTGATTTTCTCACATACATTTACATGTTATCCGCAATTCATGAAAAATTAATTGACGGATTACTGAATGAGTCCTTGAATGAATTTGTCTTTGTCATGTGAATGAATGAATATCGTTATCTAAAAGTTCGGATACGCGCACCGCGCATTTGTAAGCACTGTGTGCTTCGTGGTATGGTATTAGTGAATATTAAATTATCATTTTTAAAATCCTAGTTTAAAAATGAAGGACTGATCTGTTAGGATAACTTGTATTTTAATTTCATGATTCATACATAGCTTTAGAGACATTAATGATTCAGAGGTCCAGATAATAGACAAAGTACTAAAATAAAAGCATTGTCTATGATAATATTTATTTTGCCGGCTAAATTCAAATTTGAAGTACAAATTTATTTTGTGAAAAATAAATGCCATGTTTGTGTACCTATTCAGTTACTGGCTAATTAAATTTATATGGAAATCTAAAGAAAATTGAAGTTGTTGGGTAAGTTATTATTGCTTTGTTTTATTTTACAGTGCTTCGTCACCACCGGGTAGTTAAAACTTATTAAGAGC
This sequence comes from Acronicta alni, assembly GCA_964056405.1. Taxonomy (NCBI): domain Eukaryota; kingdom Metazoa; phylum Arthropoda; class Insecta; order Lepidoptera; family Noctuidae; genus Acronicta; species Acronicta alni. Next base: position 11,654,927 of record OZ043931.1, read on the forward strand.
TGCTAACCGCACGAAAAATACGCGCTTCGTGAAATTAGGTAGTTCATAATAATGATTTATAGATTCTGTTCGTACCTTCTTTCCATAATAATAAATAAATAAGCATAGGTTTTAGTGTCAGTGAGTTCAATCTTAATCATTTTTTTTTATTTAGTGATAATGAATTACAGCTGTATATGTAGATATAATAAATTATAGGTATAAGGTTACTGTTTTACTTACAACCATCTATCTATATCTAGTACCTACCTACCCATTTAAATAGAACCATTCTGTATTGATTCTACTCAGTTTAATAATGCCGCCAAGAGATGGCGTCATAGGTATGAAATAATCGGACAATATATAATAAAAAAAAAAAGTTTAAGGAGTATACACATTTTAATTTATGAGACTAACCCTGAAATCGCGAAAAAAATTCATCTGTGCCATACATTTTGTTTCATTGATTATCCTAACGTCATAGTCGTCATGTTTGATACTGTCCAATATATGTATCAACCACATGTACCCAAGCAATATGAGTGGAATTATAAATGAATATTATTATGAATACTTATCTCTTCCGCCTGGTCCTGGGTAACTAAGGTCCTGGGTAACTAAGGTCCTGGGTAACTAAGGTCCTGGATTCGATTTCTAAGTCGAGCTTAATAATTAGGCTTGTCTTTTCCGGGGCTGGTTGAAAACCAGCATCAGACAATCTGTCTGGAATACTGAACCAGGTCCCTTTCAGCTCAACCGTGAGGCACTGTGCTATCTTCTCTGTGTTTCTTTAGTTTTAATATAATATTGAAAGTATATTGTAATTACATATCTCATTTGCAGCTGAATAAAATGTTTCTTTCTTTCTATGAAATTCTCAGTGGCAGCTCGGAGTGTGAATTTGTGCCCAGTGCCCGAGGCTCGCCCCCTATCACAGGGGACGAAGGTAAAGATACCGTCAGGCTGAACTGTGGGTGTAGGTACTTTAAACTTTAATACCTACACCTCTGCCAAACCCTTCGGGGAATACAGGCTTGTATTGTTTCTCTAATTCAAATATCTGATTAGGAAATCAGATGAATATTATAGTGACTCGTAAAGGACAAATACCTATTCATTTTTAACAATGAATTACCCTCAGTTTCAGCCGCGTCCCAAAATGCTTTTGTCCTATTAGGTATATGTCTCTCTCAAAAATCTAATCTATATGTGTTAGATCGAAATCAGTTAGGCCTGAAAGCGTAACAGACAGAGTTATAATCGCATTTATAATATTAGTAGGGATATTAGGAAGTAGGATAAGAATTTCTTTTCGGCATAATGCTTTTATTCATGCCTTAACAGACCTACCTAATTTATTAAAACTTACATTTTGAGCATTTCTATGTATGGGTCTGAAACATGGACGATGACTAAACCAGATATAATAAGATTAGAAGCCTTCGAGATGTGGTGCTGAAGAAGGATGGAAGGAATCAGTTGGACAGAGAAAACAACAAACGAAGAAATTCAACAAAGAGTAAAAGAAAAAAAGCGGTTAGGTACTACAAGACACAGACCAGAAGGGGTAAAATGATAGGCCATCTTATAAGCCACGACGAATTAATATAAAATATTATAGAAGGAAAGATAGATGGAAGGAGAGAAAGGGGTAGGCCAAGAATGAGCTACATAACACAAATAAAAGGGAAACTGAAAGTCGTGACGAATAAAGGAGTCCAGGGAGTTAGCTGTCAACAGAAAGACGCTGCACCGACAAGAGCGTAGCTCTTAAATAGAAGAAGAACAGACCTAGACGTTCCCTTAGTCATAATAATTAAAAACGATAGTACGCTGTTTCAATTCGAAGATTGAGAGGTAGGGCATTTAAGGGCAGTAATTCCACTTAAGGTGGAGTAGCCAGACTGGGGAAGTACCTTCCAGAAAATCGAAGGGAAATAACACCGCTTTGAGCTGTGTTGTGTTCCTTCCGGTGAGCAAGGTCGCCAGTGCTCCACGAGCAAACGTTGTGTTGGCAGTGGCCTTGACCTTTAAACTGCCAACCCAACTATTCTTCTTTCGTATTACAGAGTCGGCAACGCGCAAGTGATACTCCTGGTGTTACAAGCATCTATAGGCTACGGTAACCGCTTATCATCAGGAGGGCCGTATGCTTGATTGTCACCACATTGTCTAAAAAAAATTAAGATTGAAAAATCTGTCCTTAAAATAAAACGAAAACGTTATTTTTATTTAATTGTTTATTATTCTAAAGAAGGAATATTTAATTTAATGACACAAGTAAAAAAAAATACTTACATGGTATTCTCTATAAATACTTAGCACTATAAATATTATATTTAATAATTATTGTTCTTGGGTGTTTACATTATTTTGTAATTTAACTAATTTACCATACTAATTGCATTATAGTACATACAAGTACCAAAATAATACTGCTGTTGATTAAGAATGCTGAACTCGGTTCAGCACATTCTCCCTCATGTGAGATTGGATTGAAGTATGGAAGGTGAAGCTCCTCTCTTTGGTTGATGACCGTGGTGATGGCTGATACACCAGCCACTGACATTGTTCTATCACGACTAAGCTGCCAGGCACGAACTGGATAAAAAGATGACACGTTAACGTCAGTAATGTTTAGATATAGAAGCCAGCACATCAAGCTACCCCAATCTGTCAAATTTCTTTAATAGATTTTCAACTTTAATAAAAAGCTATAAGGTTCATTTTTAATTGGGGATATTTGACAGGTTTGGATAGCTTGACCTGCCTGGCGTCTCTACATAAGTAGGTTGTACTTATTGATTCTTATGCCATTTTTCTTTTCATAAAATCATTATTCCGCACTAGGATTTTCTCCTGCATCGTAGGTGCGCTTAAAAACACAAATTCTCATATACACTAACACCCAAACCCGAAACAACTACCTACCCAGTTAGTTAAATATTTTTTTCCGTTCGGGAATTGAGTTTTCAGTCTCTGCGTCAATCATACCGTCCTGTTTTTTTTCCATATTGGAGACAGAATATGCAGGAGAGACAATAGGGAATATGACGTTTTTTTTAATTATTTACATTTTTGTAATGAAGGAATAAATACAATTAGTCTTGGGAATGGTTAAATTATTTTTTTAAATAATATGATGTCACATGAGCGTTCCTTTGTTTACCATTGTTTACTGTATGAATACCGACGCCAGTAAATTAAATATTGTGTCATGTGACGTCATAATTCGTTGCGATCAATCGGATATTATACGTAGTACTTATTTTAATTCAATACATAATATACAAAGTTGGAAGCAAGAGAACACATACCTTGGCGATGGAATGCATCGACATTGATGCAACTGTACATGAGCGCGTATTGATTGTAGTCAGTTACTAAAATGTTAATAATTTCCTCCGTCGTATCTAAAATAAAAAAGAACACGTATGAATAAGATGCATAATATATTTATTATGATTATTAAAATATTTTCTTATAGATAGCTGACCCAATAATATATAAGAATAATTAGATAAGTAAATATAGGTATTATTAGGTAATTTTGCCTTTGCACTCTTCTGAGAGTTCGGCCGTAATAAACCATAGGGGTTTTCATCATCATCAACCCTACAGTCCTACTGCTGGGCACGGATCTCCTCTCGGATTGAGAGGGATTAGGCTATAGTTCACCACACTGGCCTAGTGCGGGTTGGCAGACTTCACAATACCGTCGAGAAAAATCTCTAAGGCGTGCAAGAGATAATTATAATTATAAATACACACATGAATTCGAAGTCAGAGGTGCGTGCCTTGGTTTGAATTCAAGACCTTTGATTAGCCATTCTACTGGTCATATCCCTAGGCTATCACTGCTCCTTGAGTGGTTTTCTTATCAAAGTGAAATATTAATTACCTTCTGAATCATCAACTGAGCGAACAACAGTCAATCTTCCGCTACCGTCAGTTGAAGTGAGTCGACCAGTAGCGGATGTAGACGTCAATTCACCACCAACCACTTCATAATCGAGAATATCTATATCACCAGATGTAACGTCGTAGGATAATCTAGTACCGATGCAGGAACTAGCCCCAACTGTGCTGTACCGGTTGATGTGGTACCACGTTCCTTGGAACTGTGAAGAATTAATCACCAATAAGTATCATCCATATCATTGTCATTGCATACTACTTCTAACAGATGCAGTTTCGCAATAAGTAAACATTTTGAATCTTAGAAATTACTAAAACAAAACAAAATAAAAATTGTTTTGGGACTTTACACAGCACCATCTAGTCCCAAACTAAGCAGAGCTTGTACTATGGGTACTAGACTGTAAATTAAAAAAATAAAGACTGTAAATTACTAAAGCTAGAAGCTAGCCCAATAAAAATAAGAATGGAAAGCTGGTTAATTATTATTTTCAATTCCATTGCAAAAAAATAAAACAAAAGAGGATTTCTAGGTTGAAGGCATCGTCCATCTTTAATATTTATGGTTTTAGGAAATAATGCCACGCGTATTGCCACATTATGCTGCTGTTAAACGCATTCGTAATTACTGTTAAAGGGTCAACAAAAGAGTTATATGGTTATAGATATCTATAGTAAGAGTTATAGAGTATTTTTATACAGATTTCGAAATAAATAATTACGCGCCAAATGGTTAGGTAAGTATGTAGCTGCTTACAATACCTACGTTTTGACACCATATTGCATGTTACATTATTATACTATCTTTATCAAAACACAGATTATTAATTAGCTGCCTGTATACCTAACTCTTTCGTTGACCGTACGTCGTAGGCTCTGCTCAGTTCTGTTAGAGTGAGTGTTCTGCATTGCTTAATATTCCGCCACTAAGCAGTAATGTGCTAACATTTTTGTATTCAAGTCTAAAGGACAATGTAGCAAGTCAAAATTACTCGGCATATGAGACTTAATAACTGAAGCCTCAAGATGACACCACATAGGCTGCGGTTACCACTAACTATCAAGCAGCCCATATCTATGCTTGTTTGACATAATATTATAACAATAAAAAAATGTGAAAATATAAATAAAGTAAAATCAAATTTACATCATTAATATCGAAGGATCCAACAACGGGAATAGACGTGTCACACTGTCCAGGTAGTATGACTTCTGTTCCTGTCTGTACGGGGTAGTGGAAGCAAGCATTGTCGTTTTGGTTCACCGGTTGGTAGAATTCGGAGTACAAGAGTCTGTTAGCTTGTATTACAGGTGCCATCGCGTTTTGCGCTGCTTGCGATAATGAACGAGTCTTGCTATGTTTAGCGCTCCATACTGAAATAATATTTATCAATTAGTAGGTATACATTCGAGAAGGTTAATATTATATCATGTACTGATCTAGAAGTTTCTAGTTACCTCGCCTGTATTCATCGTCGACGTTCTCGCAAGAATATAAGAGTGCATAATTGTCGTAGTCCGTTGCGAGGACCCAAATGTCTGGAAAATTAATTATAATTAGAAGCAAAATCTAGATGTAAGAGATTAAGCGACTCCTCTTGTCTGTGAGCGAATCGATATTTAGATTTGTACTAATATATCTGCGAAACAATATGTACAATAATTTATTTCTGGGAGGCACTTTTTTTTAATAATTATTTGCGGCTGCAGTATCACTGCGACCGTCGGTCTATAGTGATCGCCACTCGTTGCGTTAGAGTTCATCGCTAAACCCTGCGGCTACTATAAACTGCAGGATTTGCTTGGGGGTGAGCTCCTTTATTTCATCTGGGCTTACGATGTGTTTCTCCCTAGATGAGCACTGCGCTTGTGTACTAGGGATCCGCATGCCCCCAGGAGATGAAATCGCGTTGCAGAAAGACTGGCACTTATGTATGCCAGTAAAGAATAGTTTTATTGTAGATGCAATATTTACCTTGAATGCGGTTATTACTGAAGACTCGCCGTATTCTTCCATCATTGGAGATTGTTACAGTACTGCTTTCAGTTTGAGCAGTAAGGTCAAAGATGGACGTGTCCACACCTTGAATCGTGTTGCCTGAAGATTGGTACTGCGAGCTTATACATTCGCCAACATCATTATCTGAGGGGTACCTTTCGATTTCATGCCACCAACCGAGGAACTGGAACAAGGAATTGTTGTATAAGCATTCGGAGTAAGAAGACAAGATCTATTATGTTAGAAAATATAATTACAATGCTCTTTTCAACTTACTCTATTGGCTTCAAATCCTGCTACTCCAGTGATCTCTTCGCACTGGCCTCTGAAAAGCGGCGCCTGATTGACGTTTACTTCAGGAACATAGAAACAAGATTCATCACTCTGACTTGTGGACTGGTAATAGCTTTCATTGAGGCCTTGAGTGGCGCTTACAACGGGGTCTATGGCAGCAATAGCCTGTGCGGTTAGTGTTCTGCTCCTACTCAGTTTCCAACTGCCAACTGTCAAGATAATTTATCAATTATTAGTTTGTGTAGAAAGTTTATTTGATTTAAATGATCGTTAATAAATGTTAAAACCATATATTGTCACTATTACAAAGACTGTTCTATAAAAGAGCGACGATGGTTGATGCGGTCTTATGACGCACAGTTCTCACCAACCTATTTGGCCGACTTGAAGTTAGCGCGAGCTAACTTCAACCCGGTCGTAAAAATCGGAGAAAGAAAAATATTGGTAAGAAAAATAAGGTCAAATCGTAAGCTGTCAAAAAGATTGGCGAGAACTGTACTGATTTTTGTATTAAAACGCGTTGATTTAGGTGCGCTGCATAATGTGCTGATTAGACGAAAATATTGTAAGGTTCACCGTATGCTCCCCGTCAAAAAAATACATTTAAACATAAAATAAAAGTAATTTCACATCTCAGCAATTTTTCGGTATGAATAAAAATATTTTATTACCTTGTCTGTTTCCGTTAGTTAAGTTGACACAGCTATATACTAGAGCATAGCTGTTGTAGTCAGTTGCTAGGACGTAGTAATTTGATGTTCTGTTTTCACCTGTGGAATAAGTTTAGTAAATACATAGATCTAATAATATCAATGAGGTGTGATAGTCTAGTAGTAAACTATTATTATTCGGTAACGTTATTATTATTATAAATTTTAAGTGTTATTTATATTACACTGTGTTTGGTTCTTCTCTAAGTACCTAAAAAAGTACGTGAAATAGTCAAACAAGAGCAGTTACGGAAGATATTAAGTTGCATTTCGTTTGATTAGAAAACAACATCAAATTTTAAATAAATATAGAGCATTTTGAAGAAAGTTTGTTAGGATTTATTATTATTATTATTGGTAAAACACACTAGCAGCTAATTAGCGTGTGTATCAAATAGCTTGGAGATGTTTTCCTTGTCCAATCTTTTCTTGAAGCAGTTCAATGTTGGAGCCATCACAGTGTTTTCTGGTAGTTTGTTCCATGCTGTTAACACTCTGTTAGGTTGGGTTCTTACATTTTCAGTAAAATTCTTTTGATTACTTACCATCAACTTCGAAGACAACGTTCAGTTGTCCAGAACCATCAGTGCTTGCTACTGTGGCTTCGCCAATTATAGAAGCTAGTCTCTCATTGACGACTTGACTGTTTACCACTGAGACCGCACTGCCACCGTCAGAGTATTGGGCACGGTTGCACTGGCCAGTTTGTGCTGTCTGCGGGTATCTAGCTACTTCGAACCATCTTCCAAGGTACTGGCAATACAAAAATATATATGAGAATATATTATTAAATTAACAAAACTGTTATATAAAATTATGAAGTTTAAAAATAAACAATAGATAAGCAGTTCTTATATCAAAAAGACTCAATTATTACATTTACATTCCACAATATGAACTAAGATGGTAGAAAATTTTGTATGTGAGCTCATACACGTCACTTCTTAACCTTAACAGCGGTTTAAATAATGGGAGTAGGTAATTTCACTCAAATTGGAGCTGCCCGACAGGGGAAGTACCTCTGTCTTGCAGAAAATCGAAGTGAAATAACACTGCTATAAGCTGTGTTGTGTTTCTAATGGTGAGCAAGGTTGCCAGTGCTCCACGAGGAAACGTTGTGTTGGCAGTGGAGGGACTTTGGCCATTATACAGCCAACCAATGAATCAAATCTCAAGTGATACCCCTGTTGTTGCAAGCGTCTACAGGCTACGGTAACCGCTTACCATCAGGTGGGCTGTATGCTTGTTTGCCGCCTTAATAATATAAAAAATCAAAACATACTTACAGCAACCGCATTAAAGTTAGGAACACCGCGGATGGTAGTATTGCAAGGTCCTGGCAATTCAATTGTTGATTGAGGTTGATCGAAGACTGGATAGTAGAAGCAGGCGCTGTTATCCTGACCTGTGTACCGGTAGTAGGATTCGAAGAGGTCAATGTTACCGGAGACAATTTGGTTTATTGTAGCGTTCGCTTGACTAGATAAACCTTCGCGGGACCTGCTCAACTTCCAGCTGTAGACTGCAAAAAACAAAAAAATGGTGAAGAGTAATAGAATATAAATAGGTATTACTTTTCGTGCAACAAAAAATCTTACTATTTAGTGTTAACAATAATTACCTTGCTTAGTATTAGCATCGAGATTTCTGCAACTGTATAGAAGAGCATAATCGCTATAATCGGTGCCCAAAATGTAGAGGTTGTCGAATGGAACTGAAAAAAATAATAATAAATAATTTTTTAGGAAAATAAAACCGACTTCAAGCATTATTGTGTGTAAATAAAATTGGTCGAGTCGGTCGAGGATTAATAAATTGCTTAATAACGGATCCACGCGGATGATGTCACAGGGGATCCATTTATTGTATACCAAAATACAATAAATGGAATCCCCTGTGACACCTTCTCCAGAATGTAACAAATACTTTTCTGAAAACTGCATCAAAATCGGTTCAAACCAAACGCGAGATAATCGCGGACAAACTTACAAACATACATACAGGTCAAACTGAGAACCTCCTTTTTTATTGAAGTCGGTTAAAAATCAAGGCAAAGACAAATAGGAGTATAAACTGCTTAAACTTAACCTTCTTAATAAAACTGGCATAATGATTGACAGACAACCCATAAATTAAAACGGTGGACCGATAAGCATGACATTTGGCACAAGAATTGCTTACTGAGATGGAATTTTGGGAAATTGTTGTTGTTTCCCATGATAAATAAATAAAAACTTGAGAGGTGTCAAGGGACACCCGGAACGAAGTTCCTTTCATTAAAATTTAATAATAAAAAATAAAAAAACCTGTATACACTCAACAATTCCCAACGCGCGAAATTCAAATATTGTCATTCACTCAATAATATTTGAATGCTTGTCAACAATATTTGAATTTCGAAAAAAGTGTCGTGACAACGCGCGATAAGGAACTTCGTTCCAATAAAAAAAGAAATTGCCACGGTATTAGGAAAAAGATCGTCTCGGGCACACAGACGCATAAAAGGCATATAAAAGCGCATTAAGTAGATATAATCACAGCTAGGCTCGCCCCCTATTACATAGGACCTAAACATACTGGCCAACTGTTTGTTGGGTGTACAGCAGTTATCTCTGCCTAACCCTTCAGGGACTTCAAGTGTGATGTATGTAAAATTGCAACTACTTAGTTTTGACTTTTCAAAAGTGCGGTTTTAATGGTCTAATTGAAATAATACATTTGACTTTGACTTTGAATTGAAATACCATTTCTAAATATTGTTTACTTTATTCTAAAGAATGCCGCTTACCATTATTGTTGTTAATACTGATAACTCCTCTACCATCGGTTGCTATACTACTTTGAGTGTTTGTAGTCACAAGAGCTTCGTCTAACACACTTGATTGAACTACATTGAATACGTTAGTGCCAGTTTGAGTATATTGCGTAGTTACACATTCACCATTTTGAAGACCTGACGGGAATCTAGCAACTTCATACCATGTTCCCGCGAACTGAAAATAAGTAAGAAAATAATAGTAGAGGAAAGGTACCAATTATGGAATACGTGCCTAATATGGAATACCACAATATTTCCTCTTCCTTCTACCCGAAGAGGGAGAAGAAGAAGAAGAGGAAGAAGAAGAAGAAGGGAGGGGCAACTACATATCCGCTTGAATTATTTGGGATGCTTGGTTTTAGAAATATTGTGGTATTCCATATTAGGCACGTATTCCATAATTGGTACCTTTCCTCTAATACTTAAATAATTATTATTATAAATGTGAAAGTTTATAAGGATCGATGGATGGATGGATGGATAGATGTTTATTAACTCTTTCACGTTAAAACTACTGAACGGATTTTGATGAAACCTTACAGCATTATTATTTATACATCAGAATAACCTACATATAATTTATAACGATTTTGAGTTAATTTGCCAAATTAAAACGATTATTAAAAGTAACAATCCAATTTATAATCCATCATTGTACAATACAAAACGATATTTTAAAAGAGTAACCATGGAGTTTCTTGTCGGATCTTCTCCATAGGAAACGACTACTTTGGAACCGGCACTTATACTCGACATTTCATAAGTGCCTGTATATGGTTTATATGAAAATAAAACTATTTTGATTTTGATTTTGAACTTTTCCACGCGGACGAAGTCACGGGCAGAATAGATGGCTAGTAATAGATGAAGAAAATATTTAAAAGAAATATAAACTTCTCAAAAACGTTTTGCTGTGTGGCTCGGAACTATTGTGAACACGTTACTACGACTAAAAGAATAGTGAAATAATGCTCTAGTTATGAGGATAAATGATTGATGTACAGACGGCAGCAGGTCAAGCTATCCAAAACTGTCGAATTTTCTCAATTGAATATGAACCTTATCATTTTGCATCATAGTTGAAAATCTATCGAATAAATTTGACAGATTGGGGTAGCTTGATGTACTTGATGTGCTCTAAAGAACTAAATACTAGAGCTATTTAGTTCAGTATGAATAATAAAATATGAATATTATCCTGTTGTGGCTGGAAAAAATACTCACTAAGGTGGGGTTATAGTTGGTGATAGCTGGGACTTGGTTAGTAGCAAGACATTGGCCATTCAAGATGACGTCCCCTCCTAGATTGTCGGGGTAATAGAAGCATGCTTCCTCGGTGTGTTGCCTCGATACATAGTACTGTTGCTCTAGAACTTGTACGGAGCTTATAGCGGTGTTGATAGCAGTAACAGCGGCTTGTGGAAGAGTCCTCGTTCGCCCCAACTTCCAACTGTAAACTGTAAACAATAATTTTCTCATAAATAGGAATAGAGTAAGAAGTTCCCTTTCGAGAAACTGTGGTAGGGTCACTAAAGTTGCTCAAGATAATCACATTTTGAAAACATATCACCAAAACATTGAAATAATACTACTTTTTACGGATTTTATCGCGTTATATTGATATTATTAATCCCGACGTTTCGGACCCCTTACAGCGTCCATGGTCACGGGTAGACTGTCTACCCGTGACTGTAAAATCCGTAAAAAGTAGTTTTATTTCAATGTATAATATTCGCGTAAATGTCAGAAATCAATATATTATATCACCAAAACTTTTAATTAAATTGTAGTTATGGTAAAGCTTAGTAATTATCTTATAGATAAAGAACTCGTGCTACGTTCTCCGGTCAGTAACTTCTAGATAATAAAAAATGTTAAAGCGTTTTAAAAATTACATCGCGTTCATCGACTTTCGTTGCTAATTGTATCTCCTCTGAATTAACGTTAACAAGAGAGTTAATCTCAGGCTCGTAGCTAAGTAATAGCTATGCTAATCAACCGATCTGCAAGGTTAAGCTATGCTAGCCATGGTCAGTCTGTGGATGATTGACCATTATTAACACATTGAGACCCCTCCGTGCCTCGGAGAACACCGTTGGTTCCTGTTGTCATACGAACATCTATCTATAACAGTCATTAGTGGTAATCAGAAGCCTAAAAAGCCTGACAACCAGTCCTCAGGATATCAGTATTGCCCAAAAATTGGGTTGCGGAGGTCTGATGGCAGTTGCTTTGTTGTAAAATACTGATATTTAGCTGAACTGATTAGGCTGGAAGCCGACCAAAGCTTAGTGGATGAGTCTCAACGTATTTTTATTTATAATTGAAAACCTAAAACTTTGACTCATGTAAACAAATGTGTAACGTACCTTCTCTGTATTCGTCGTTAATGTTTCGGCAAGAATATACAAGAGAATATGTAGTATAATCCGTAGCCAGGACCCATAATTCAGTTGAAGCTAAAACAGAAAAAAATCATTAAATAATTTGAATGGTTGGTAAGGAAAAAAATTACACAATTACTTAGTGTTATTATGTGCGTGCGTGCGAAGGTGCTGGGGAAGAAATGAGCAAGAGTAGAGCCCAGAGCAGAATCGAAGATGCATGAAGAGGCCCTAGTTCAGCAATGGACAGCATAGGGCTGATGATGATGATAAAGATTATAGGCGTGTATTCGTGAACGTGATGCATCACAATGGGTCGTGTAAACCCGTGTAACATAAAATAACTAGACAATTCCACATGGAAAACAGACTTTTGTCCAATACATAGGCCTAGATTCTACCTTGGCCCATAAATAATTGCTAAAAGAAATATTTTAATTATAACAGATACATCGACAATATAGACTATTTTGAAGATGTATCATCTTTAAAATACCGCAGAATATTAGATAGGTACTTACCATTACCACTACTGAGAGGGAATGTGACATTTAATTTAGCAGAACCATCAGTTGTTGACACAACTGCCGACCCGGTCGTAGTTTGTAAAACTTGGTTTACAACTTGGGTATTCTGCACGAGAATTGTGTTGTCAGAGCCCAAACTGTATGTAGCGGTGTTGCAAGTACCACTTTGGAAGTTTGTAGGATATGATTCTATGTCATACCATGTACCCAAGTACTGAAAAGATTAAAGTTTAAGGTAAAGTGATTGTTCTGACTAAACAAAACAGATCGAATTAACTTATTTATACAATACTCCTAAATATTTGGTTTAAAACCTCTTTACACTTACCGAATTAGCATTGAAATTAGGGACCACAGGAATGGATTCGTAACATTGTCCAGGGAAAATGGTATTTTTACTGTCGTCTGGTGTTGGATAGTAGAAGCAACCGGCGTCAGTACGGTTTATGATCTGGTAATACCTCGTGTCGAGAACATTTACGCTATTGACTACCGCGTTGATAGCGGTAGTTGCACCAGTTGTTAGGCTGCCAGTTCTGCTCATTTTCCAGCTCCAAACTAAAATTTTATTTGCCAAGTTTAATGTAAGGGAATCATTAAAATAAAATAAAATTAAATACATAAATGATGACAAACCTCTTCTTTGATTGTTGGGTAAATTAGCGCAGGAGTAAACTAACGCATAAGAATCGTAATCAGTGCTCAGGATCCAATATTCTGAAGCACTTTCAGCTAGAAATAAAGAAAGTCATTTGAGATATTTCAAATATTTAAATAACTTTTTTTTGTGATTCGACTGTACATCTCGTACAACTCCAGAACATCTGGTGTACAATATATCGAATTCTCGATTCACTTCAACATTTAGTCAGTTTTAAGTTAGCAAAAACTATTGAACTATATTACTTCAAAAAACTTAATTGCTTAGTAAGTAAATTTGACAATAGAGAAAATTAAACTTACTGCCTGGGAAAGTGACAAGCAATTTGCCGCTTCCGTCATTGGAGGCCAGTACAGCGGAACCTTCGATGGTGCTTAGTTGTTGATCAACAACTTTGGTATTGAACACAATAACTGAACCATCATTAGCTAGTGAATACTCCGCAGCATTGCAATCTCCCTGTTGGAAGTCTGAGTAGTACGACTCAATTAATCGCCAGCGCCCCAAGTACTGTAGTGAAAACAAACATTTTAATAAAGGAAAGAATTGTATATATCGAACAGAAATGCAAAGATAAATGTTTATGCGGAAAGTGTTTTTGATGCTTTACTATAAATTCATAGGTAAGTATTAAGGTTAGATAAGTCAGATAAGTCAGATAATTTAGAAGTCTACATACCCGAGACGCGTTAAAGTTTTGTACGACAGTAATATTAGTATCACATTGTCCAGGGAACACAACAGGATCATTGGGACCTAGATCAGGCAAATAAAAGCAGGCACTGTCTGTTTGCTGGATGCTCTCATAGTACATGTTGTCCAATACGTTGATGTTCGCCATAGCATTGTTAATAGCCGTGGTGGATGCTGCAGTCAGCTGTTGCGTTCTGCTAAGTTTCCAACTCCAAACTGCAAGTTAAAATTGTAAGTGAATAAAACAAGGAATTGTGTTGCCAGGTTTGTTACAAATATATTTGAATCAGTAGCTAACCTTTTCTGTAATCGTTATCGATGTTGACGCAACTGTACGCGAGTGCGTGGTTGTTGTAGTCAGTAGAAATAATCCAATATGGGATTTGGATTTCTGTAAAATTAGATATTTCGTTGCATTAACTCTATTGCGTTTGTTTAATTACGGTAATCACTGGGGGAAAAGCCCTACCTTCGCCATCTGATTGAATAGTTATAACCAATCTTCCACTAGCATTAGTGGTGTTAAAAGTGACGTTTCCGTTAGTTACACCAAGTGCCATGCCGAATACGTTTGTTGACTGCAGGTCTAAGGTGTTGGCACCGTTAAGGGTGAATCTGTGGTTAATACATTGTCCAGTTTGTTCATCCTTGGGATATGCTTGGATCTCGTGCCATATGCCTTGGAACTGCGAAAAAAGATTAGAGTTGTTAAATAATTATTTTAATTTCCACCAGATGGTAATAATTAGATTATACTTAAAATATTGTATCATTCATCTTACCCGAGACATGTCGAAATTAGGTTCAGCCGCAATGTTGTCGTCACACTGTCCAGGAAATACGACTGGTACTCCGGGCTGCGGTTCAGGGAAGTAGAAGCAGCCTTCATCGGTTTGGTTGCGGACTATGAAGTATCTTTGGTCCATAACAGGAATGGTATTCATTATGTTGTTTATAGCTGTTACGGCTGCAGGTGTTAACTCTTTCGTTCTGCTAAGTTTCCAGATTGTAACTGAGGAGTAAATGATAATTTGCGATTAAGATTTTGTTTGTTAAACGGGAATAGGAATCATCAATTTGAATGCAACAATTCAGTGCTACGTACCTTGCACGTACTCGTCATCAATGGGTTGACAGGAATAAACTAATGAATACGAAACGTAATCGGACGCCATGATGAGGTAGCTTGCTGTAGCTAAAATTAAATTATCAAAAGTTTAGGAATGTCAAGAAAGTGTCGATTTGATTAAGTTCTATTGTTGCATACGCTCTTACCAATTTGACCATTTACATTAAAGGTTACAACGAGTCTCCCGGTTCCATCTGTAGTATTAAGGCTCGCACTACCGTTGATGGAAAATAGTGTCTGATCGATGACTTGTGTGTTGTGTACATCGACATCGTTGCCGGGACTATAGAAGGCCTTGTTGCATGTACCACCTTGGAACTCTCCCGGATAGGACTCGATATCAAACCAGAAGCCCAAGTACTGAAAAATTAAGCTCATTTGAATATTAGAATGCCAATTGCCACGTAAACTATATGCCATGTGTACTTTTGTATTGTCTACCACTTGTATTTATTATTAAAACTATCTTTTGTACCTACCCTTACTGGGTCGAAATTGACAATGACGGGAATGTTTTGGTCACATTCGCCACGGATCCTAACTGCAGTATTAGAGTCGGCTTCTGGATAGTAGAAACAACTACTATCACTGCGATCCACCGTGTAGTAGTAAGGGTTGTGTAAAACTTCATTGCTATTAATAATTTCATTGATGTTGTTGATTGCAGTTTGACTTAGTGTGTTATCGCGACTCATTTTCCAGCTGTAAACTAAATTACATCATAGTGTTTATAAATAATAATTGTACCTTTAAATCTTAATTAGAAAAAATTGACTATTCCACTCCAATGGGATTGCATTTAGTCGGATCATTATGGAAAGTTGTTCTAAACCTGATAATTCCGTACGAATTGTACGGAATTATCAGCTTTTTCTTATTTTCTACGATATACTTATACAAAATAACAGAAAAAGGGCTGACAACAAGAAACGATTTAAAATCACTCAGAGCTTTTTAAAAATGGAGTGTTGTGCAATGATAAAAAAAATATCACGCTTTCATATTAATAATGAACCATGATCAAGAGTAATTGATTAACAAGTTAGTGATTGAAATAATACTACTTAAAATGAAATAGTATTACTACAGATTTTACCGCTATAAAATCCAAAGGAAATGTAAAAAGCAATGGAACGCGATAAAAACCGTAAAAAAAAAAATATTTGAATGTCTAATATTCACGAAGTGACGGAAATCAATAACGTATGTTGTATTGTTATTAAGCAAAGGAAAAAATCGACCGCGGGCGAAATTTTCCTTTGCTTAAATAACTTTAAAGTCTTAGCATGGAAAATGCCAAAAAATACATAAAGATAACTATGTTGTATGTCATATTTTATATTCTTCAGTTGAATTTAAGATTAGGTACCTGTTATAAAAAGGGGGAAAAACTTTGACTTTTGGGTATAATGTTTGTAATATCAGCTCGAAGAATACGTCTTGAGTTTTCTGGCAATGTTTACTACTTACATAAGTATATAATTTTGCAATTAAATATTTACCTCTCCTCTGATTGTTGTTTAAGTTGATACAACCGTAGCCAAATGAGTAGGAATCATAATCCGTGTCGAGTATTATTACTTCCAAGGAGCCTAAAAAATATATTTCAGTTCATTTATTTCCGTAAATCATTTTGTACGTTAAGTGTAATCAAATTTAGATTGTTTTTAATAATATTTAAATGAGGGAATATTAGTAACCAACAAACTTGGGTAGATTTTATAATAAAAAGAATATAGGTAGATTTTATAATAATAGCGTTAAGGTGGATGTAAAACTTACTGCTGGATAACTCGAAACGGAGTACACCGCTGCCGTCTGTGGAGACAATGGTAGCATTTCCAGCAATTGATACTAGTTCTTGGTTCACAACTTGTGAGTTGACCACACTTAGAATCGTACCAGATTCTAGGGTGTATCGACCTACATTACATGTTCCCACTTGGAAATCGGATCCATAGCTCTCAATTAAACGCCAACGTCCCGCATACTGTAAATAAGAACATTGTTTTTTTTATATATGTTATAATAAAATTATAGTACAATATTTTGCAGGGCGGGTCAGTTATTTTTTTAGTCGAAAGAAAAGTTCCTATTTCCGTCAACATTCAAAAAGCTAACAGTAAAAACAGAACGCTTGGATAATAATGACCGGTATTATTAAAAACTACCGGCCTAACCCTCACCGGCTTCGCACGGATGCAATATACTACTTAATAACGTGCATAATTATTACACACATAAATATAGCTTATGACACTCTCAAATAATGTAGCTTACTATTGGTAAAAGAATTTTCAAAATCGGTTCAGTAGATCCAGAGATTACAATCTCACAAACTTTACCTCTTTATAATATTAGTAAAGTTATAGATTAATTTAAAATCATTTTAAATCATAAGCCTTATTACCCTGGTAGCATTGAAGTTGGGTACACCTCTAATGGTGGTGTTACACACTCCGGGAAGGATTACTGCATCACCAGGTACAAGATTTGGTAAGTGGAAGCAAGCTTGATCTGATTGGTCAATGTCTTCGAAGTACGTATTTGCCAGTACGTTGATGTTCTCCATAGCAGTGTTGATAGCTGTTGTGGATGGCGCAGTCAGCTGTTGCGTTCTGCTAAGTTTCCAACTCCAAACTGCAAGTTAAAATTGTAAGTGAATAAAACAAGGAATTATGTTGGCTGGCTTGTTACAAATACATTTGAATCAGTAACTAACCTTTTCTGTAATCGTTATCGATGTTGACGCAACTGTATGCGAGTGCGTGGTTGTTGTAGTCAGTAGTAAGAATCCAATATGGGATTTGGATTTCTGTAAAATAAGATATTTCGTTACATTAACTCTATTAAAATAAAATAAATACAACAATTACTGGGTGAAAAACCCTACCTTCGCCATCTGATTGAATAGTTATAACCAATCTTCCACTAGCATTAGTGGTGTTAAATGTGACGTTTCCGTTAGTTACACCAAGTGCCATGCCGAATACGTTTGTTGACTGCAGGTCTAAGGTGTTGGCACCGTTAAGGGTGAATCTGTGGTTAATACATTGTCCAGTTTGTTCATCCTTGGGATATGCTTGGATCTCGTGCCATATGCCTTGGAACTGCGAAAAAAGATTAGAGTTGTGTAATAATTATTTTAATTTCCACCAGATGGTAATAATTAGATTATATTTAAAATATTGTATCATTCATCTTACCCGAGACATGTCGAAATTAGGTTCAGCTGCAATGTTGTCGTCACACTGTCCAGGAAATACGACTGGTACTCCAGGCTGCGGTTCAGGGAAGTAGAAGCAGCCTTCAGCGGTTTGGTTGCGGACTATGAAGTATCTTTGGTCCATAACAGGAATGGTATTCATTATGTTGTTAATAACTGTTACGGCTGTAGGTGTCAACTCTTTCGTTCTGCTTAGTTTCCAGATTGTAACTAAGAAGTAAGTGATAATTTGTGATTATGTTTTTGTTTTTTAAACGTGAGTAAGACTGATAAATTTGAATGCATCACTGCAATGCTACGTACCTCGCACGTACTCGTCGTCAATGGGATCACAGGAATAAACTAGTGAATACGAAACGTAATCGGAGGCCAGTACGTAGTAGTTTGTTGTAGCTAAAATTAAAATATCAAATATTTAGGAAGGTCATGAAAATGTCGATTGTTTGTTTTCAATAAATGTTAATTTCTTTCTTCTGATTTTATTAAGTTCTATTGTTACATAGGCTCTTACCAATTTCACCATTTACATCAAAGTATACAGCAAGTTTCCCGCTTCCATCTGTACTATCAAGCCTCGCACTACCGTTGATGGTAAGAAGTGTCTGATTGATGACTTGTGTGTTGAATACATCGACATCGTTGCCGGGACTATAGAAGGCATTGATGCATGTACCACTTTGGAACTCTCCTGGATAGGACTCGATATCATGCCATAAGCCCAAGTACTGTAAAAAGCAAGATCATTTGAATATTAGAATATTAATTTGAAACTTAATTGATTTTCGGTGAAAATTATTTTGTCTACTTACACGTTCAGCTGCGAAATTTGGAATGGCGGAAATGTTTTCATCACATACGCCACGGAACCTGACACTAGTAGAAGGGTTGACTGGTGGAAAGTAGAAACAACCAGATTCAGTGCGATTCACGGTGTAGTAAAAACGATTATTTAAGACTTCAATGCTGTTAATAACTCGATTCATGTTGTTGATTGCGTCTTGACTCAGAGTGTTGTTGCGACTCAGTTTCCAGCTGGAAACTAAATAAAAATTTTTATAATTTAATTCTGATGTATGTAGCATATCAAGGTATAAAACGTTGGTTGTCATAATGAGACGTAGATTCTTCGGAGTGTAGGTCGCTAATTAAATATATTTTTAGATAAAAAGTTTGGACCATGAAATTATAATCATTATATTCAATAGATTATTTACGAAACAATGTAATAAGCAAATATTTACTTGTTCTCTGTTCGTTGTTAACATTAACGCAGCCGTATGCAAGTGCATATGAATCATAATCTGTGTCAAGTATGTACATTTCGAAGGTTTGAGTTCCTGAAACAAAAAAAAAAGAACACTTTAGTAAACAAATATATATTAGGGTATAAAATAAGACAATTGAATGAATAGTTAAACGGTATTTCGACTTTTAAAACCTAAAAAAACATCGCTGTGTTATAGGATTTGTTGATATTCCACACTTGAAGGGTTAAAATGAAGGATGAAGTTTCGATTCTAAACTTTCATAACAATATTAATAAGCATTTATTTGTTACATATGCGTAGCTCAAATAGCTCCGTGTAGAAGCGTAATAGGTACCTATTAAGTTAAAAACCCCTACGATGATAGTGCCTATGGCATCAGGAGAAATGAGATTTTGTTTTTGAAGCACCTATCATACTGGGGCGGTTTTTTTTTTTCTTTTATAAAGGACATGTTATTTATATTAAGGAGTCGTAGGGTAAACTTACTGCTGGGGAAAGAGAAAAGAAGCCTTCCACTTCCATCAGTGCTACTAATAGTAGCAGTTCCAGAAATAGATGCCAGTTCTTGGTTCACAACCTGTGAGTTGGTGACGCTGATGCTGAGAGTGGTTTCTTGTCTGTATTCGGCTATATTACATGTCCCCGATTGGAATCTGGATGCGTAGCTCTCAACCAAACGCCAAGTTCCTGCGTACTGTAAGTAGAAATGATTTTTTTTTTCTTATAAAATAAACGTTAGTGGTCCTCAGCGTGAGCGTTTTGCTAAAACTCAAAAACGGCTGGACCGATCTCCACAAAATAATTCGTGTGTGTTTGAGTGGCTGTCTTGATAGTTTTATTTCAAATTTCCTTGATGGTTTTATTGTTTTCAGGGCATAACAATGTTTGCCGGGCCAATAATTATGTTATAAAAGTTTAATGCGTTAATTATGAATCTCTCTATGATTAGTATTAATTGCCGTCACTTACTCTTGCTAAATTAAAGTTGGGTACACCAGTTATAGTAGTGTCACATTGTCCAGGGAGAGTAATTGTTTCACCAGGTTGTAGATTAGGCAAATAGGCGCAAGCACTATCCGAATGGTCTATGGTTTCATAATAATCATTTCCTAATACCAAATTGTTTGCTATAACGGTATTAATGGCTACGTTAGCTGCTGCAGATAGTTGTCGTGTTCTACTGAGCTTCCAGCTCCAAACTGAAAATTTGATTATTATTATAACACTCTATATTTTTTTTATTAGGAATTTTAATATGGTAAAGTCAAAAATATGGTACCTCCTCTAAAATCGTTGTTGAGATTGACGCAGCCATATGCGAATGCATAATCGTTGTTATCATAGCTTAGGATCGAGAATGGTATTCTGGTAACTGAAAGTGTAAAGAAAATATATTAATTACAATATAGGGTTATCGTAATGGTGGTGTGTGAAAATTTAACATTGGTTTAGTCTAGTGAACTAGATGAGGCAAGCGTCGAGAGGCCTACGTCGAATATGGGCTAGTTAATTGATGATGATGATCCGACTGCACGACGCCAAGAAGGGTTATGTGTTTATCAGCCTATGTATGTATGTTTGTTCCTTTGTGTCACTCTAGAGAACAAACTTGTGGGCCCATTTTGATGATTCTTACGTCAATCGATTTGTCGTAATATTGCGAAAGTCATTAAAGACATGACAGTAACCAATATTCAATATGGCGACTTAAAGTTGTTCCTGACGTTGTTTTTTCTGTTCAGTCGAGATTTTGTAAATGTTACGATTGTATAAATTGGTCCTAACGAATTTATTTTTTATGGAATCTAGATTTAGAAATTAGAATTTGATACTCACGTAGGTACCCTAGAATTTGGTTCATGCTAATCTTTGAGTGGAATTCTCTTAAAACCTATAAAGTATATGTCACCATAAGGAAATACCTACCCAAGCCATTTGCATCGGTAATGTTTATAGTAAGATTTCCAGTGTTGACATTATTGCTGAATCCTAAAGAACCATTAATGTAACCCAGGAACTGATCAGTGACAGATGCTGTTTGGAGATTTAAATGAGTGCTGTTCTCGAAGGTAAACTGGTGGCTGATACATTGTCCAGTCTGCTGCACTGAAGGGTAGGATTGAATTTCATACCATGTTCCTGCAAGCTGAAATGTAAACGATTTATTATTATTATTTTAATTTTATTAATGTGTTTTTTAAAGAACTTGCAGTTTCTTAATGCATTAATTTGTTCGAGTAAAAATACGATGTTATGCATTTAAGGGTTGATACTCCATTCATTAAAACGTTAGCGTAATTTATGTACTACTGAATCAGTGCCCAATACCCAGTAATTAAATGTAACGGTCTTTGAAATAAGAAAACACTTCAAATTTGAATTTCGAAGTAGAACGTAATAACTTCGTCTTACCTGTGCGAAGTTGAGGTTTTGGACAACAGCAACGTTTGGATCACATTGGCCTGGGAATACAACGGGAACGCCAGGTTGGGACTCGGGGAAATAGAAACAGCCGGCAGTCGATTGGTCCATGACCTCATAGTAGCGCTGATCGAGTACTAACACGTTGTTCATTATGTTGTTTATTGCAGTTGCTGATGCTGCAGTTAGTTGCTTTGTTCTGCTCAGTTTCCAAGTAGTTACTGAAAATTTTCAAATAAATGGAATATTAAGCTGGAAGGCGGATCCTAGCAGTCGACATTATATATTAAGCGCCAGATTTTTTTATATATTTCTAAAGTTTATAACATATTAAGATAGATGTTATAAAAACAATAAGTATAGAATAAAAAGTTAGAAGATAAAAAAGCAATTTATAATTGTTTTTATTCTCATTACCTTATTAACAAGTATATAAATATAAAATCCACACTACTTAGGGACTAAATAAAATTTTAAAAATACTACATTGTAAACTAAACTTATAACTTATATTGTCACCATAATGGTGCATCTACACCGTAGTTAGGTACTTTTTGTGATCGACGTTTCCAAGTGTTAGTGGTAACAAAAAGTGATTTATTGTTATTAATGTTGCCGTATTAGGTAAAGTTACGTCAACATGGTGGTATTGATAACATGTGTTAGTTCGTGAACATGATTATGCTGTGCAACTCGCTGGTTACTATTTGTTACTTTATGTTATTGGTGGTATGGATGATATCATTCAACAAAGAGTAACAAGCAGTCGCAAAAGTTTAAAAAAGTTACCTAATATTATCGTGTTGCATTCTGTTGCTCAACAAAAAGTAACTACGGTGTGTATGCTCCTTAAGACAGATAAAGAATGTGAAAATGAATTTATCGAATAATTTATCGTTTATTCTTTGTCCGTCGTCCGTCAAATATGAACATGAAAAATAAATAATATAAACGAATTTATGAAATTTCTAAACCTATTAAGAAGCTCAGATTAATAAATAAGTAAAATATGCTAAATACCTCGCATTTCATCGCTATTCACATTAGAACATGAGTAAACAAGAGCGTAATTGATGTAATCAGTGCCCAATACCCAATAATTAGTTGTAACGGTCTCTGAAAAAAGAAAACAATTTCAATTTTGAATTTCGAAGTTTTAGAATTGATTGTTAAAAAAATCTTGTTAAGGATGAATTACCATTTGAACCAGGGATGGGGAAAGTTACATTGAGTTGCGCCGAGCCATCGGTAGCTACAGGTACAGCCACTGCGGTAACAGAGTTTAAACGCTCATCTATTACTTGAGTGTTTAGAACGTTGACAATACCGCCGTCTAACTCATAAAATGCGTTGCTGCACGAGCCACCTTGGACATCAGACGGGTACATTTCCATAGTGTGCCACAAACCCATATACTAGAAAGAAACATAATTTTATTTTAAATCGTTTTTCTTAAGGGGCGCTCTCGAGCAGTTCGCCAAATTCTAATTTTATTTGGTTTGCATAGTAGTTCTATGACACTTCATTGTGGTTTCACAGCCATTGCCATTCCATGTGCCATTGGCCATTTGGTATTGTTATTGGCGATATTAGCACAATTTTATCCTAAATGCTAAAAAAACCGGAAAAAGTAGTTTTATTTCACGCAAATGTCAGATATCAATAAATGCTAAAAAGTTCGAATTTTGTGTAACTCACAAAATCGACAATATTTACTTTTTTATAGCTATGTATCCCTACTATGTATAATGTCAATGTAAGTTATCTTTTTGTATCTTTTGGCATTTTCCATGCTAAGATTTAATAACTTTAAAATTTAAGTTATGTTAACATTCTAGTACAAAATTCAAACGGTAATAGGTAGCCCACTACTGTCGTGACCGTGACAAAAATTTTGCGAAAATTCAACTAAAAAATAATAATTTGGCAGGATTCTCGAGGGCCTTAGTTTGACGTTTGTTGAGAACTTACATTAGCAGGATTGAATGCAGGCATAGCCTGAACGCCTGTGGATTCGCATTGTCCTCTAAACACAACTGACTGGCCAGGTACCGGATCAGGATAGAAAAAACACCCAGCGTCAGTCTGGTTGGTTTGTGTATAATAAAGATAGTTCAGATCTATATAAGAGTTCACTGCTTGATCAACAGCTGCTTGAGAGCTTGCCGGCAGTTGTCGTGTCCTGCTGAGAATCCAGCTGAAAACTGAAATGGAAATAGGATTAAACATCTTCATATCTAGCGTAATACATTTAAAAAAAAGTAACTGTGATCTACACTTCAGTACTTAGTTGATTTAATTTGTAAAAATACCTTGTTTTTGAGTAGTACTGACATTAACGCAAGTATAAGAAATTGCGTAGCTATCATAGTCGCTCGCAAGAATCCACAAGTCTTGCGCTACCGGAGGAGCTGCAAAACGATAAAAAAATATATAGTTATTGAATAATAATTATTAAGTACACATTCAATAATTATGCTTATTGAATTATGATGTTATAAAAGTTGTTTTATCTTTTAACCGGCACAGCAAAGTAGGAGAAAGGGAGACAGTACGACGATGACAAAATATCTCATTTTACTATTATACAGCTTAAATTTTGTAAGGTAGTTGTTTATCTGTCTCATGAAGGTTTTTTTTACAGTTCTTTTTGTATTTTTTGGCATATTAAATGCTAAGATTTTAAAGTTATTTTAGCGAAGGAAAAAATTGACTGCGGGCATGATTTGAACCTGCGTCTTCTGGTTAGGAACACCAGACGTTATCACCACTAAGGACTCCAGGGATTCGCGGCTGGCTTAAGTTAGCTTAATGGTCATAGCGTCTCGTGTACCTTACCAGAAGACGCAGGTTCGACAGTGGCTTAGTGGTCATAGAGTTTGATGTACCTAACCAGAAGACACAACTGCGTTCTTCTGGTTAGGTACACCAGACGCTAAGAGTAACGAATCCTGACCACAGTCGAATTTTTCCTTCGCTAAAACAACTATTTCAAGGTTGTTAAGAAGATTAGGTTTCATTTTAAAATCTGCTTTAAAATCATGCTTGAAATTCCTTTATCAATATTAATTCAAATCCTATTAATATTAAGACGTAACGAGTCAATTAGGAATCGCCTATCATTGTATTACATTCACTATTCAGGACGTTTCCGATAAAGAGCGATAATGTTTTTCTGAATGATAGATAAGTGCTTATTTAATTTTATACAATAGTCATAAATAAGTACTAAAAATATAAAGGATTTTATGATATTACGCGTATATTTATGAGCGTTTATTGCCTTATTGGGAGTGGTATGCAGTTTATAATTGTATATTATCTATGGGCCGTTGGAACAGTTCATGAGATACGGACTATCTACATAATATGTATCTGAGTCATATTAAAATGACGATAAATCTATATTAATATTATAAATGCCAAAGGTAGCTCTTTCTATTTGTTACGATTTCACGCCTTATTTTTTTTTAATTTTTTTTATAATGTGGCTTAAGTATCACTGCGACCGCAGTCGGTCTATTGTGATCGCCACTTGTTGCATTAGAGCTCACCGCTAAACCCTGCGGCTACTATAAACTGCAGGATTTGCTTAAGGGTGAGCTCTTTTATTTCATCTGGGCTTACGATATGTTTCCCTAGATGAACACTGCCACCTTACGACAGAACCTTACGCCGCTTTTTTAACGCCTTAACTTTGATGAATAGATAGAAGCTACATTTTATCTGAAAAAGTATTTGTGGGGTGAGGGTGAAACTGCTGGAAACAGCTGGAAACAGCTAGTATTTCCTGAGTTGAAAAATGAAACCGAACCCCTGAAGATATCTACAGTAATTTTAAGTATTCTACCGAAGTATGTACGTTGATTTATCATTAACCTATATACCGTCTCACTTCTAGGAATAGGTTCTCAGATTGAGTGGGATTAGGCTATAGTCCAATACGTTGGCCTAGTCCGAGTTGGCAGACAGCACACACCGTCGAGAAAAAGCTTTATAGCATGCTGGTATCCTCACGATGTTTTCTTTCACCGTTTAAGCGAGTGATAAGACGCACATGAATTCGGAAAGTCAGTTGCGTGCCTTCACGAGCGTTGACTTGGTAGTCTAATGTTCATATTATTAAGCTCTCACTGCGTCCATTCACTTCCGAATACATTGATTGATCTCTCTTATTCTTTGCAAAATTTGTGTTCATCAAGAAGTCATGTCATAAAAAATACGTACCACCTGGTATATTTAACACCACAGCCAACTTCGCACTGTTGTCAGTACTGCTGACTGACGCATATCCGTCGATCGTTAGGAGACTCATGTCTTGTACTTGGCTATTGAGGACATTCACTACTCCAGCACCCAGAGAGTAGTCCGCTCTGACACAGGTGTTATTGCTGTTATCACTGTAGTAACTAGAAACTTGGTGCCATGTACCTAAAAACTGAATTCAGATATGTTATGATTTGAGTCAATATCCTCAAATAAATTAAACAAACTTGTTCAAGGGTATCTTACTCTTTCTACGTTGAAGTTCTGAACTACAGGAAGATTCGGGTCGCACTGTCCTGGGATAACGATTGGCTGGCCGGGTTCAATCACTGGTAGGGTGTAACAACCAACTTCACTTTGATCGACAGTATTGAGGATATCTGGGTCAACGTCAAATGTGTTCCTGATTGTGGTACCAATTAGTGCAAGGCTCATTGCAGTCAATGTTCTGGTTCTTCCAAGCACCCATATATGTACTGTAAATCAGATATGAATTAACACACAGTTAACCGTTTGTAGCGACATCTACCGTGCTACATGGAACTACGAAATCCTGAATCGCGCAAGCAACATTTGCAACGCAAGTTGAATATATTGTTACGCCGGATACGTAAAAGAACGACTGAGATGGCTCACGAAGGTTCTAGAAAAACGCGGAAGTTTAATCTCGACACTCGCGTAGGTATAGGTAGGTACTTATATCTATAAGTGCCTATAACAATACCTCAAGGACACGCGGCTCGCGACACAATAGGCTGAGGTCAATGCCCGCGAAACAATTGGCACGCGAGTACCTACTCGTATTTTTCGTAGCATTTTCGGGATTATTCGATTCTGGAACTTTCTGAGCCATATAAATAGCGGTCCTAAGGGGCCGGCAAGGCAGTTCAATTGTGGACACGGACAAGTGAAGATCGAAGCGAACTACGAAGTGACTACAGTGCGATAGTGAATTGTGAAGTGAACTAGTATAGCGACATACTGGTGATTTGTGTTTTGTATTCGTGTGAGCAATTAAAGTTTTGATTGTTTATCGGTTAAATTGGTGTCATTTAATTTATCCCGAACCCCAGCTCGTAACAATATACAACCGCCCAACATCAACTAGCGGGCCACAAAACATCCGCCTGGTGGGAGGATCCTCCACACGTGTCCCGTCCCCATTACTTGTGTAAGGCTATTGCCATCAACCAGGCATAAATACAAAGTCCTAATTGAAAATATCAATAATCTTGACCTAAGGTCTTAAACTCAGTAGCCGTACCTGACCAATAGGCAAATGGCGCAGTTTTGTTGGTACGGTGATTAATTCAAGAACTGAAGGAATTCATTTTAAAGAACGGTAGGGAATCATTAAATTGTACAACTTACACCTTCTCTGAAGAGTGGTAATGTTTTCACAAGAGAATACTATAGAAAACGTCGTATAATCGGTATCCAGAGCCCAAAAGTTCATTGCTGAAAAAAAAAATGTTTATTAGTTTTAACATTTCTAAAGCTTAGTTCAGAATCAATTTTTTATAAAAAAAAAACATCGTAAATCGGTCCTGAACTAACAAAGTTTTATATAAGTACATAATTATAATGTCGGTCCATGAGGTTTCAACGTATCTATAATAAATACAGTTTATAAATTTGGAACGTATCGAAATCGAAACAGAATGCATGGAAATGACATTGACGCCCGATTCATTGAAAGCCTATGTGATTTCCATACATTTTTTTTTCCTTAGATTTAACCTACAGGTCTTACTACTACGTCACTAACATATAAGTCCATTTACCAGTTTAATACACAAATATTCGGTTATCCGATTTATTTATAATATATTAAGTTACGCTCAACGATCGAAAACGCTCATTGAGCGAAAAAACTATATTAGAAAGTAGTAAAAAACAACAGCCTAACCTAGCGGCTAGGTTAGGTTTTTTTTTTACATAAATACAATAACTCGATGCCCGTTTATATTAAAACAAAGCCAACAACTTATTATTAAGCTGCTATTTCTACTTTCTCATAAATTGACCACAAAGTGTTGTGAGCTGTTTTTTCGCTCAATGAGCATTTTCGATCTTTGAGAGTAACATAATATATAATTAACCAACAGGTAATAGTAAATAAGTACTCACGATTCTCAAAAATTGATATGTTCAAGGTCATTTGGGCTGTGGCATTAACTTGAGAGAGTGTTCCTCTTGCCTCTTCAAGGAAATTGCTGTTGACTGAAGAATATAACACATCTATTGAGTTCGTACTCCTCGTCAGGTCAAATGAAGAACAAACGCCATTTTGATTGGGATTGTTTAACCGTGTCACTTCATACCAGGTGCCAAGGAACTGAAAAAATGGAGGTTCACGATTAGATATGTGGGATCCTATTCTACGTCCTTACTACTGTAATAATATAATATTATAAATGTGAAAGTTGTGAAAATGGATGGATGAATTTTTACAGTAGGTATTAGTATTTATACATCAGAATAACTTATAATTTACAACGATTTTGAGTTAATTAGGCAAATTGCAACAATAAATAAATAAATAAAAAAACATAAAAATGTGGCATAAGGAACGTGGCTAAAGGAAAAGTATTGTCCTGGAAGCGAAGTATTGTAGTAACTGCATAATCCTTTAAAAAGAGCGTGGCTATTTCCTACTTTTTACCTGTGCATTAATTATAGAGTAAGTTTCAGTACTCGATTGCAAATCAGAATAAGTATATAATATATGAACCTTCCACTAGTGAAGATATTATGTATAACGTTAAAATGAATGCGCCAGTCCACTCTGGGCTGCGCAGGGTGTTAAGAAAAAATCGTCGATGCTTTTTTACTCTTTTCTATTATTCTATTAAGTTGGCAAACAAGCATAAGCCCACCTGATGGTAAGTTGTTACCGTAGCCTATAGACGCTTGCACACCAGGAGTATCACTGGGTTAGCAGTATAAAGTTCAAAGTGCTCCACGAGGAAACGTTGTTGGCAGTGAGGGGGCCACTGCCAACACAACGTATAAGGTACACAACGTACAACGTATAACTGTATAAGGGTAGGAGGATCATGAGCCTGGTATTATTATACCTAGATCTTTGCAATTGCCGTTCTTAGGACAAAATCTATAAGCAGTAAAGCAGAGAGGTAGGAGTACCTGCTTACGATTATTTACGATAATACCTACCAATATTCTCAGTACGGTTGTTTTGTTGAAAAACTTCCTTGAAAATTAATACTTTTGGCCTTGCCCTAATTTAACACATTTATTTATCATGATTTGAGTAATAAAAACATGATAAATGATAAATTTGATGGGCTTGTTCCTAAATAACAACCAAACAAAAATTGGAAATTCTAACAGCCACTTTAAAATTGGAATATAGTTATTAGAGGGATGTGGGAGCATTGTGGTGGTCTATTAATTAAGAGGATATAATGCTCCCTCTATTTACTGAGGTAGTTTTAGTAGGTAAGAATCTCACACGGTCTCACATGGTCTCACACGGTCTCACACGGTCTCACACGGTCTCACACGATCTCACACGGTCTCACACGGTCACACACGGTCTCACACGGTCTCACACGGTCTCACACGGTCTCACACGGTCTCACACGGTCTCACACGGTCTAATACCTACACGAAGACCGCTCGCTGTTTTAAAGTTTCCCCCAGTAAAAACAAAAAACACACACAGACGCGAGCAGGTCAAGCTATACAAAACTGTAAAATTTTCCCAATTGAATTTGAACCTTATTGCTTTGTCTTAAAGTTGAAAATAAATCAAATAAATTTGTCAGATTGTGGTAACTTGATGTGCTGACCTCTGTGCCTTATATTGTTTTGATAAAATACACTCGTTTCCCAAGAATCGATTCCAACAGTCTTATCTTAACAGTTTGAAGATATTCTTGTATTATAATTACTTTTTAGAAAAGGAAGTAGGTAAAATACTATTTAGAATCTAATGTCTGCTGATGGCAAAATTATAAAGTACCAACGGAAGTACACTTCTATTAGGTACTTTAAAATAATGGTTACTTAATATGGGATCAGAAACAGCAAAAGTTGGCGTAAACATACATAAAAATATATACAACAATATGAATTAAGGCCCTCTTCTGTTATTATATCTACAAAAATATAAGGAGGTTCTTATTAAACATTCCAAATATATACAATGTCCGGCTGGTTAAAAAAGAATTCGACTTTATAAAGAAAATGTAGATAAATGGGAATAACCCAACGTAGCTCAACTACAAAATTAGAAATAATAATCACATTGTAAAACACTTTTCTTCGCTTGTACCAGGTCTGACATGCTCCCGCGTAGATTTAAGTTATGAATAGGTACTGTTATTATCTGGACTTTAAAAGAGACTATTATTCTCTGAGTTTGTTTCACCATTTCTTCTCACAGTTCTTCAGCTACGAAATTCCGGCGCCGTAGCATTAATAATTAAATATTAAGTTGTAAAAGTGTATTTAAAAGGTCTATTTACATAAATTAATAATCATTTATCACTGTTATTTAACTTTTGAGAACTGTTTCATGTTTCAAGTTGTTAATGAGCAAGCAACGATATATTTTTTATCAAATTTATAACACAATAATTGTGTAGTTAATGACGTATGCTACAATCGTTCGCAATCTAAAATACCTTAAAAAGTAATCGGCCACAGTGGAATCGTTTAGGAGTGTCAAGGCTTCGCTTATCTCATCCAAGTACCAACATTCTCATTTAGGACTTTTTATTTTGTCGGCAATGTTTATCAGTACCGATAGAAATGGCGCGATGATTGAGATTGGAGAATTATATATAATTCTCCAATCGCGCTGCTGCCTTGTAGAACTGTCGCCAGATCTGAGTCGCCGGTATGTCGCACTTTAAGGATGCTCAATGCCCTCTTGACGGTTAACTCTGAATGCGATGTGTTTGCGGACAAATGGAGTAAAATAATGCGAGTATGTTTGATGTTCTGTGAGAAACAGTACGCGAGGGTGTCCACTGTTCCATGTTAGTACGTAGCGAATAATTGTCTGTTATAGAAAATTGGCTACATTGCATAGTTTTTGTATATATTGTGTTTCTTTCTAAGTTAATTAATGTAATTGGTATTGTACCGTGTTAATTAACTATAAATAAATAAAATAATTAAGTAGGTAAAACAAGAAAATTAGATTTGTATTTTTAGAAAATTCTATTAATTATAATGCACATAACTAATTTATGTGCATTATAATTTTCTAGAAAGAAATAAATAGTATTTAAAATTTCTGGCACACGAATTCAGCAATTAATTTATATAATATTATTTTTAACTGCATTATTAAACTAGTAATGTATTATATTATTTGTTGGTATTGTACAGAGGACCCGCACATCAAGCTACCCCAACCTTTCAAATTTTTTTGATAAATTTTCAACTTTTACACAAAATAATAGGGTTCATATTCAATTGGGAAAATTTTACAGTTTTGCATAGCTTGACCTGCTGGCTGTACCTAGTTCATTTTCATTATGCAAATTACATAAGATCTACCTGCTCTATTGATGTGATGCAATAATCGTTTTTTGTATATTAAACTCCGGAAATAGTGAAAATACAATATTATAGGTCTATAATTATAATTTGTCTGCCTATTACGCTACCACGTCGCTCTAAGCCGCTGAACTTATTTGGTATAGAGATAGATTGGATCTTGGAGAAGGACACAGGCTTTAGGCACTTTACTTGGTACAAAGGACGTTTCAGAATGAACATATCTAGTACCCGGAAATATTCTGAAATGAATTTTAACCCATAGTGATGTATGTATTTGAATTTCTTTATAGAAATTTCCAGTAATAGAAATCAAGAATCAAAATTTGGATTTGTGGTAGATTAATGGCAATAGACTCTCACTCATTACATGGAACCTAAATATATCAACGAACCATGAGTGCAGTGGACCTGTGCCTCCGAGGACTATAAACAATAATACTTAAATGATAATTATTTCTGTAAATATATCTTTTAAAGACACTTTTACAAGTCAAGATGGCGCCGGCATTTTTTAGCTGACGACCGTTAGGAAGAAACATCGAAACAAACTCAGAGAATCATGGTCTCTTTTAAAGTCCAGACAGGAACAATATTCACGCTATCATATAAAATGTGTTTTAAAATCAAAATCTGAACTGGCCTTTTGAAGAAAGAGCCATAGCAGCTTAATGCCCTTTAGTATTTTAGATAACGAACAGTCTATTTGTTTCGATATATTTGAAGCTAACGCTACATCCTCAATCGAACTCTCACAGGGTCATAAATTTTATAGGAAAATCTGCTTACTTGGTCGATATTGAAGTTTGGAACCAATTGTATATTCGGGTCACACTGTCCAAGTTGCACGTATTGTCCAACACACGCACTAAATAGTCCTACCAGACTAACAACTAATATTATTAACTTCGACATCATGAGATCATAGTTATATCCCGCCACAACACAATTTCCAAACTAATCAAATATCCTCAATCCTGTTAATTTATATAAAATCTTATCATTGTTTTTATCTTACCTTTAATCGCGAAATTGTATTGTATATTGTATTATATGGGCCTGATTACCTATCACGCAGATTGTTACCAATTATTTTAGCATACTCACCGATTTTTTGGTTATTTTAATTTGAAAATCATCACCGTATTACCGTTTGGAAAATCTTGGAATATCTTGATAGGTTTAAGGATAATATATTTTGTATTGTAAGCTTTTTTTCAAGTTTTAGGTGTGGTATTAGTGATGTGAAGTGCATTTTCGTGTCGAGTTAAATCAAACGTGATGATAAGGACGCTAAACAATCATTAAGTGTAGACTAAAAGAGTCGTCATTTAATTTTATTGTAATTTGATTACATAGGCTCTAATTTATATAATTATATTCTGGTTTGTAAATTTAATATTATTAGAAATTACAGTATGCGCGGTATAATAAAAATTGTATACTGCGCAACCAAACAGCCGACTGTTTGGTTGCGCGGTATACAATTTTTCAACATAAACAATCCATTGCTCATTCAAACGGCTAACTTCAGTCCGGCCAGGTTATGCCGCGCGTACTGTACTAATTGGAAGACTAATTGCTGGTTTTGTGGTTAGATTGGTTTTAAAACAGTTGAATTAGTGACAAGATCAGATTAGACATCTGGTACAGAACGCTTTCATATAATAATGGTCTCTGCCTACGTAACGGTAAATAAGAGAAGAAAAAAAAAAACTTTCAATAATCATTATGAGCTGCCGCATGTAAATTAATTTCGTAGCGTTTCATACGAAATTATAAAAAGTTTATTGGAATGCTCAATAGACTGAATTTACCTTTAAGCTTAAGTATATAATATACGCCGACCTTATTGGTGAGGTTCTTCAAAAAGGTCAGGTGCGTAGTACTTGCAACCGGCGTGTATCTATGAATGTGGTTGAAGCAAAAGAAGTATGCAAGAATCGTAGCAAGTGGCGTTCTTTAGTTTCTGCCTACCCCCATGGGAAAAAGGCGTGAGTGTACGTATGTATGTATGTTTATAATGTACATCTTGCATTTAATAAGAAGTGACATAATTATATTAACCTAAAACATTCTGTAAAAGTATCCTATAAAACCTATTTGTATCTACACAAATAATTAAACCAATATTTTTTAAATTTCTACAGTAAAAAAAATTGATTACTAATACTTTTTGGTATCTATAATTAACGAATATTATCTATAGGAAGTAAGCAAGGAATTTGATCAATTGTTAGTCATATTCTTATCATTGTAAGGCGTTAGGATTATCAGTTCGTTTCTAAGTACAAAATTTGGTATTTGACAAGTAATTAGACGATCCATTGTCTAATAACTTCGTTCAGTAATTAATACATCGATGATCGATTAGCAACTTTAATAAAACAACAATAATTGATTCCTGGATCAATCGGTGTCCACCACAGTGCGTTTTTCAAGAAACTTTTTACTGCGAATGACTGCTCTGTGGAACTACCAGCGGAGCTATTTCCTATCCGGTACAATATGGTAACCTTCAAGAAGCGAGCCTATTCTTTTCTCAATGGCCGACAATGCACTTGCGACCCCTTTTGTGTTGAGGGGTATCATCGGGCGGCGGTGATCACTTACCTATGTTCAATTGAAGGTCTCGGAGCCTTTAGGGATGGCCGTGTGAGAATTGATATTAGCCAGTAGGATCCAAAAGGCTGTCAAAACCTGCGGTCTATCGCATTTACAGTTTTCCTACAATTAATACATTATATTTAGAGCTTCCGCAACATAGTGCTCAGAAAACTAAACTAAGTAAAAGCACTAAAATCTATAATTACTATATAAATGATATTTATTTCTTTAAAAGATCTTTAAAGATACTTTTACAAGTCAATTTTTTACTTTTTTTAAGCTCCGACACTTCCTAACTGACTTCTGAGAAGAAACACTGAAACAAACTCGTAGAATCATAGTTTGTTTTAAAATCCTTGTGAGTCTTACAATCTAAGGCAATGTCTAAAATGGTCTTTGATGAGCCTCAGTCGACGGCACGCATGCATCAGTCATTGTGTAGCTTGACCATTAATTAAGGGAGCTCAACAACCCGTCGCACGACTAAGTATACCAGATCAGAAGAACATTTTTGTGTAGGCCCCGTTAAAAAAAACTCAAAGCTACCAGACCGTTCAAAGCTGAGTATGTATATTTAGCCTACAGAGTACTCACATAAAAGTTTATGCTTATATAAACACCTGATATTTCGTCACGCGGGCATTAGATAGGTTTCTAAGCATATATTTTGGACTTTGCTCCTGGCATACCTGATAACAAAAGGTATTATCTTTGTAGGTACATTGTTTACCTAAAAGCCAGCAGATAAAGTACACTAATGACAAATTAAAAATACCGTTGGGGGAAGTACCACCACCACACCCTTTTTTGCCGCGAAGCAAAATTTTTGTGTTCAGAAGGCAAGAAGCCGCGTTACAATAGCAGAAACATTAGATTCAAATTAGTTTCAAGCGCAACAAAAAGTTGTACAGGTCCTGGAAATTAAACCTATTTCTTAACAAACTCTAAATCTACGGTTTGGGGGATTTTCTGTAGGTATTAATAGGTCTTTCACGGTAGGAGTCAACATACTAACCTGGTGCAGCTATAACAGCAGCAAGCCGATAGTAGATCGGGGATCACCTAGAGAAATGGTCATCTTCCAGTGTGACGCATATCACAGTAGGATAGGAGCCAAGGAGCGCAGGCGCAGGGTCACTATTTTAAGGATCGTGTGGTATGTGTACCTACAGGCATTTTCTTCGCCAAGAGTAATATATTGTACGAGGGGTGTGTTTAATCTAAGGTGGAGGTGTCATAATAAAGGAATATAATAAACCGCGCATCAAAAATACTGATTGAGCAACAAAATTACTGATTAAGCAGCAAAATACAGATATCGGTTAGGTTAGGTTAGAACTGTGACCACACATCGCCAGAACCAAATCAGAATGATACCGAATCTGAAAACCAAGAAAGTGTATTTATAATAACACTTTGATGAGCAAATTTAGTGTGCAATTCAATATTTTTGGTGCTAATTTCGAATATTTTGATTGAAAAAAGGGGATTTACAGTTAAAGTATTAAATACCACCCCATAATAAATCCATTTTGGTGGCAGTATAATGGTCATTTTTTGTGTAGGTTAATGATACAACATTTTTGTGTTCAGTCAAAGTCAAAAATAGAATACCAAGCAGTACTTTTTGCACGTCAAATTTACATTTTTGTCAACCCCCAAATGCACGCCCTTCACCGCCTTCTAATATTTTACCTTGGATGAAGAAGCGGCGCAACAAACTTCCCAGGTTTATAGTTAAATTACACAGTAATTGTAAGTATTTGACATTATAATAATAATAAAATAATAAAATCTTTTATTTTCAAGCAACATAATTAGGCTCATAGTGTGTTAGTACAATTACTTAAGAACTATGTTAGTAGGTATATAACAAATAAATTATAATTCTCCGAGTTTTTTCCCAAAGTTGGGCTCGGTGTCCAGTCTAATTAGTGGCTGACTAACAGTATTTTACGCGAAGCTACTACTACTAATAGCCTAATCCCTCTCAATATGAGAGGAGACCCGTGCCCAGCAGCGGGACAGTATATGGGTTGTTGGTGATTGATGATAACTACTACTGCCTACTACTGTCCTACTAACTAACAAACTACCACTAACGATTGTCATAGAAGTTGGTAATGATTCTTTTATTAGCTCTAAAACTGTGTAGTTACCTGGTTGGGGCCGCCACGTGAAGTTTTCATTACTTATTTAATTTTTTTTTGGTGCCATATTTATAATTGGTGTACATTAGTGTACAGGGGGCGAGCCTATTAAACATGCACAAATCCAAACTCCGACCTGCTACTGAGAATTTCATAGAAATCCCAATAACACTTTGCTTGACCCAGAAGCTGTAGCATAGGAGTTTAATATTTTTAAAATACATAGTAAACTATTGTGTACTTGTCTAAATAAAAATTATTTCTTTATTTTCTTTATTGTTAAACCATATTATGTCAAGTTGCGCAAAGGCAAGGACGCGAAGATTCTCGATGGCATTGGACTTCAATGACATAATAATTATAAATCAAACAGTGCTACCAACCAGTATTTTGTTTACTATGAGGTATTTTTTATAGTTTAGTGT
This sequence comes from Acronicta alni, assembly GCA_964056405.1. NCBI lineage: Eukaryota > Metazoa > Arthropoda > Insecta > Lepidoptera > Noctuidae > Acronicta > Acronicta alni. Next base: position 11,691,940 of record OZ043931.1, read on the forward strand.
GAATTTTAGCAGCCAATGTTGTACCAACACCGAACTTCTCAGAAATCTTATTTGCTATCGGTATAAATTAGCATAAAAATAGAAACGGATCAATAAAATGATAAGGTAAGTACAGACGCCAGCACGTCAAGCTATCCAAAACTTTCAAATTTTCCCAATTTAATATGAACCGAAGTTGAAAATAAAAAAATAAAAAAAATTGACAGATTGTGGTAGCTTGATGTGCTCGTCTCTGTACATTTTAGTTTGACAATTTATTACTATAGTGGCATAATTTTAATTTTATTAAATAGACGCGAAATTTTTGTTAGATATGTACTAATGTAATGTGTGCTGAGACTAGCACATCAAGCTACCCCAATCTATCAAATTTATTTGATAGATTTTCAACTTTCACACAAAACAATAAGGTTCATGTTCAATTGGGAAAATTTTACAGTTTTGGATAACTTGACCTGCTGGCGTATGTACTGTAATTCTAAGATGGATAGCTTTAAGAACTTATACATAATTTATTCGTAACATGAACATTGTTCTTAAGAATAAATAAAAAAATCTTTAAACTGAACTATTATTTTGATAAGTCTAAGTAATGTAATATTCTTTATTTTCTTTCCATAATGTGTTTATCAGTCAGTAATTACATACCACTAGAATGAAAACAAACAACCAATTTACCGAATTAAAAGGAACCCACTAAGAAATAAACAAGAGTGTTACACAACAGAACGGATCTCTAAAACCGTCTAGAAGCGTCGTCGCGGGGTGCTGTTGACTCCGCCGCCAATTGGCCCCGCCAAATTATAGAATCATCTCTTCCTTTAAACTTTCCACGATGGCCAGTGCACATGAATGGTCACGTGATGTCGCGATATAGCCGCCATTCTTACGAAAATTACATAATCTGTTTGTTGTCATGAACTATAAATGAGTGTATTGTTGACTTTTGTAGCTGTGTGACTGTACAGAAGGTACAAAATATAGATAAAATATATATGTACACTTAATATTATTTATTTATTTGGATCTCTAACAAGAAATACATTACGCAAGTTGGATTTACAGACGCCAGGAGGTCAAGCTATAGAAAACTGTAAATTTTTTCCTAATTGGTCTCTAGACCATTGAGGCAGTTTAGATATGCATACTTTTTGATATACTATTAGATAATCTAACGTTGTGAGGGGACTTGACCCTTATACTGCCAACTCAACTATTCCTCTTTCGTTTTACGGGGTCGGAAACGCGCATGATAGGTACCTCTGGTGTTCTAAGCGTCTATAGGCTTGTTTACACATATATAAAAAACACATTATACACATTATATAAAAAAAAAGAATACTACAATGTCTAGACTTTATAAGAGACCACGATTTTCTGAGTTTATTTCGGTGTTTCACTCTTGCAAATATGAGATTTCGAATTCTCAATGGGTCTGCTTTTGACTACTTCTTTGCCTGTTGATAAGCAACAGAGCAGTCTACAATGGATGCTTACTCATCAAGAACTTGTTGACTACCAGATTGTAATTAAGTACTGTAGGATTGTTAAGGATGAAACCAAGGTTTTAGATTTTCAGTATTAGATCGCATCGGAATTTCCTAACTGACGAACTCTGAGAAGAAACGCCGAAACAAGCTCAGAGTATCATACTCTCTTTGAAAATTTAGACCTTTATCGCAAAACGATGTTAACTTACAATGTGTGTTAGTAGATGGAGTGGTATTTTAAACTTTCTTATTTCTTATATTTAACTTTCTTATATTTAATAAAATATATATCGGTACTGTTGAGGGTCAGTCAGTCCCTGAAAACAAACAAAACCATTATTATAAATTTCATAATAACATTGTCTGTCTGTATGATTGTGTTACTTTATCATGACTAAACACTGAACTAATTTTGATAAAAGTTAACTCAAACGTGACAGCTTGGATAAGAACATAAAAATACGTACCTTTAATTTTGATTAGATACGTAGATTTTAGTGTAAAGTGAGTCGTTCTTCATGACTTCAGCATCTAATATTATCGGAAATATATTATGCATAATTGAAGCGTGACAATTTTATCTAGCCAATGAGCCATATAATCAAATCGCCGAAATAAACAAGTGAATGAGGCAAATTCTGAGAAGGCTAATTGAATTGTCAGTATGAACACATACGTAGATTGATCCAACTAATTTTGAATAAGCAGAGATATGTAGAAAGTGTTGTATTGTATCCTACAAGGAAATAATAGAGAGCAATAATAATTATTTTTAAATGAAATTAAAATTAAGTATAGATAACCTAATCTATTCTACTATAGGTAGGTACACCTCTAAGCAGGTGTACCTAATCAACAGATTACGAATATTTGGGTTGGAATGTCTCTACTGTAAACAACACATAACATAATCTACCTATATTTTTTTTAACATACATTACAATAGTTATGAATGTAATGAAATAAGGTTTGGTAATATCGTGTTCTCGAGTGGAGACAGCGACTCGGCAAACGTAGTGTAGGACGCCCTCCGGCAAGATGGAGTCTCTGAGAGAGATCTGCGAAATGCTGCTGGTAGAAGCTGGATGCGAAAAGCCGAGGACAGGGTGAAATGGCGCACATTAGGGGAGGCCTACATCTAGCAGTGGACTAGTATAGGCTGATGATGATGAATATCGTTGGTCATTATATCGTGTAAGATTTGATCAATTTTGATGCGAATATTACATAATAATGTGAAATAATTAGTAGGTATTGTTACCAAAGATTGATGAGTTGATAACAGGAACTGAATGAAATAGAAAATCAGATCAATGTGAAAATTTGTTTCGTAACAGAGAAGAAGGAAAAAAGCAAGTCCAATAAAATAATCATACCAGTCGCATATGTCGAGTAAATAAAATACAAACTAATCAGAATTACCTACAAACACAATTCGTGATTCCTAATGTTGATCGAATTCACGTAAATGAAAGTATAGATAAGATAGACTACGCGTTACTACATGTATGACTGTTCCGAATCAAATTTTCCTGGTGATTTCACTTTTTATTCGCCCACAAAATGCACTTTTGTGTAGTGTGGACAATGGTTCATGCAACGTGCAATTAGTTTTGCCTTTATGGTTGTTTACGGTCTATTTCTCATGAACATCATAATTGGTTATGGATGATTTGAAGCCCTTTGTGTGTACGCGTTTTTGTGGGAAACCAATCTTTATATCGACGACCTCCTTGCAGTAATTCATGCATATAAGCTTTTGAATAAGACGTTGAATCACACCAACTGGATTTGTTGATTTAAAAATGTCAACCAATCCTTTTTTTATCATACGGTAAGTCCTTATGGACCATCCACCTGGGAAGGTGGCAGGGTACCGTCAAACGGGGTGAATAGGGATGCAGGGGTGAATGAAGACAAAACTTTGAATAGGATTTCAGCTTTAATTATAGTTTGTTAGAAAAAGGGACTCTAATATTGTAATAAATCATTAGAAGACCTTGTTGGCATCAAACTATAATAATTAAACCTAAAAATCCTTTTAAAACTGTTGTCCCTATTCACCCCTGCGTCCCTATTCACCCCTGCTTCCCTATTCACCCCGTTTGACTGTATGTCAGATTACTACCGAATAGAGACCACAGATGCCTTCTCTAGCCCTATATCACGGTTATGGAATTCGTGACATTCGCTACGACCGTGACAGGTTGTGGTCCAGAAATCCCTGAACTCCTTCAAAGGGCGAGGTCTGTCCTCGCTTCGTATTAGAAGGCGTACGTGCATCAAACACGTGAGCCGTTTATCAGAGCCATTGTCTACTCGGACGGCGGACTCCTCCAGTCAGCCGCCCGCTGGCCACAGCTCATGGAGACCGAACGTGCAAGAGAGGTGGCCAATTCTCTCTCTCTTTCCGTCGTATGTTAAGAAAGGTCACCCATCCAAACCTTACAAATCGTTTGATCAGCATAGTTATTACTTCGCCATTAACCTCAAAATATATATATAATGTAGCTTCATCATCAACTCATATACTGTCCCACTGCGTCGCACGGGTCTCCACTCACAGAATGAGAGGTATCAGGCTATAGGTATACCATGCTGGCCTAGTGCGGGTTGGCAGACTTCACACACCGTTGAAAAAATCTCTGAGGTATGCAGGTTTTCCCACCATGATTTTCTTCGTATAAGCGAGTGATAATTAATTTCCACATGATTTCGAAAAGTCGGAGGTGTAGAGCTCGAGACCTTTGACTTGGCAGTCCAATTGGTATAAATACGCTATCACTGTTTTTTTGTATAAATGTAGCAATGTACAGTCAGCAACGAAAGTCGCTGAACATGTTGCAATCTTTGATACGAATTTTAACATGAAGTTAATAACCTGTTAAGATTGTGCTAAATCATTGCATAGATGACCATCAAATGTTTATACCTTACCTTCATAATAAAAAAATATCTTGACAAGTTTTGGAGATGTCATGTTTTTAAAATTTAGGTGTGTTCAGCGACTTTCGTTGCTGACCGTACAGTTCTCGCCAATCTTTTTGTCCGGCTTGAAGTTGGCACGAGCTAACTTCAACCCGGCCGCTTTTTCGCTTCTATTTATTTTAATCCAATATTTTTCTTTCTCCGATTTTTACGACCGGGTTGAAGTTAGTTCGTCCTGAGAACTGTACCATGTGATAGGTTAAATAAATAATTGAAATTGTTTCCTGTTATTTAAAACTCATCTCGCAGATACATCTTTCGGATTACGGGTGTCATATTAATCTTATCAATGTGTAAGTATTTACGACCCTTGTTAAAAACTGTTTCTGGAATTTAATCATACATGATGATAGACTTAAAAGTATTATTTGATGACGTCTATCGTTTGAGTGCTGACTGCTGATCACGAGGTCGTGAATTCGATTCCGAAAAGGACAAATATATTTATGTGATAAACATAAGTGTTTGTTTTGTCTGGATGTTTTTTATGTATTATAAGTATGTATTTACAAAATAAGTATTAATTATGTTGTGGGCCAATCGTTGGATTGGTCACATCGTGATATGCCCGGATGAATCATTTGGGTTAGGTTAACACTGTGACCATTAAAGCGCCAGGTCCCCACTATTAGAATATCGAAATAGTTAGAACATCGAAAGAAATGATCCGCTCGAATTTTTACTGGGCACATCGCGATATGGCAAGCCAAATTACGATGTGCCGACGATTCAAAAAGTACCCAGCCATATCGCGATCAGGCAAATCCAACGATCAGCCCACGACATAATAGATTGTCTAGTATCCATAGCACAAGCTGTGCATAGTCTTGGAAGAGATGCATGCTGTGTGAAATGCCCCAAATACCTTATTTATTTATAAGGCTACAATAGTCGCTTCTGATATAGTAGAAAGAAAGAAAGAAAAGAAAATTTATTTGTAGGACACCTGAATTACATAAAACAGTAAATACAGGTTGCAGTTAGCAGTTGTAAACAGTAAAGCTACAACTAAATAAAAGCATTCAAGTGAACCTTACAAACAAAGTACGTATATGATTCATAATAGAAAACTTTAACTCAAATCAAATCAAATCAAAATTTATTTCAAATAGAATACACAGAATGGTTTTGCGGTGGTTACTGCACTAAGCTCGGGGCTTGTATCGCAGATACCATCAGAGTTTAACAATTCCTATTTTAACATTGTTGTATTATGGACTCCGTAGACATCATAGGCAAGTCGCAAAAAATTAAAATAAATTAAATTAAAATTACATTAAAAACTCTACCTAAGAATCTGTTATTATAGGTTCTAAAGGAGAGTCTATGGAGATTCTTACCAGTTCTTCTCCATAAGACTAGTTTTGACTTTTCAAAACTATTTTAAAGGTCAAATTGAAATAAAACATTTGACTTTGAGAAAAACCCGGAGTTATGTTAATTTTTTTTATGCATAAAACACATTATTATCACAATATAAACGCCTCAGAACTAAATATTTTGATCTAGATTGTAACATAACACTAGGTGAATACTACGAAATCACAATTACAAAAATAATAAATAACTCATAGTTTTATACCTAATTCAGAACGAATAAAAATAAAACAATATGACGTACATTATTTATGAACTACGTCATAATGTTTTATGTCAACACTGGTAATTTTGTACAAAAAGTATTTTAGGCCCTTGAGGCATAGCTTAATTCTAAAGAGGAATTGTTCATTATGGTCATTTTAGCCCCACAGAAGGTAGGGTTAAGTTTTTCAAGAAATATAATAATCCTTATTGTGTATCCAATGATCTCTCAATTAAGTCACAAAGCGTTAAAAAAACAGGGTCCTGTTACGGCTTACGGCTACGGTTTTGGCTAGTGTCACAAATCCTATTTCTGTGACAGGGCAAGCGAAGGCAAGTGCGGTTGTTAGTCGGTAGGAGTCAAACACTGGCACTTCCCCAGGTGGCAGATCCTGCGCCCAAAAACTGGAATCGCTAATGTGGGTAGAAAAACTGCTGGATTGAATTGGGATTAGGCGGGACATGTATCCCAGATGCGGCCGTAGAGATGGACCAACATCGTAACCCAATGGTTGCCTATAGACGGCCGTCGACGCCACGGAAGACCCAGAAAACGCTGGCGGGACGATTTGGACGCTTTCCGGACAGACTGGCCTCAGATAGCACTGAACAGAGATCAGTTGAAGGAAATGTGGGAGACCTTCGCTCAGCAGTGGGATCATATAAGTTAGAAAATAAAGGTAGGTAGGTACCACATGGAACCGTGATTCACTCACCGTGAAGTCTCACTATCTCCTCATTGTCTTAAAATCCGTTATAGATAACAAAACAATGTGTGATAAAGTTAACGGGTCAATACCAGGTGTATGATAAAATGTTAACGATAAATTCAGCAAAAAGTTAGGTTAGGCTATGTTTCGGAATTCGCGGAGGAATAACAACTGGTTCCCGCGTTCCCGACAAATGGTGGTGAGGCGAACACCTCCTGTGGTTTTAGTCGGTAGGTCGTCCACTTTGAGCGGAGTCCGACACACCCCGTCGTCTCCCCAGACGGCGGCAGTCCATGAGGATTTCCACAGAGGAAAAAAAAAAAAAGGCTGTGTTTCGGAAAAATGATGTGCAGCTCGGAGTTTGGCTTAGATTTGTGTCCTTATGAATAGTATTAGGCTCGCCCCCTACTATATAGGACTTAAAAACATGCCGTCGAACTGTGGTTGTACATTTTCTACATATCTGTGTATCTTTTGGGGAATAAAGCTTTGATTAAATAGAAATCATACAAAAAATTTAATGTTTAGGATGTTGTACTAGTTCGACCGGTGTGATGAAAACAAGTAATTAAATTTATTATGTATGAATATTATTAACCATACTTCGCCAACATCATCATTCGTCTACTGTCCCACTGCTGTACACGGGTCTTCTGTCTGATTGAGGGATTAACCATAAGTACTGAAATAGTATCTATTACTGTTTAAAAAACAAGAGTATATAAATATTATTAAACATATCCATTGTATAAAATATAAAAAACTGACTTAAAAAAAGGAGGAATATATTTTAAGTTTTAAGTTCCGAAGCGTCTTATGTGTCATGACAGATTTACTTTAAAGTTTTTTGGGGAACCGTTAGTATAAAGGGGTAAGTAAAACTTCTTTGAATATTAATTGCAATTGCTAAACGTTTGCTATGGGTTCTAAACAAGAATTGATTGCTTCAGAATTGCTAAATGTCGCCTTAGCTTGGCTTCTGACCTGGTAGAAGCTAAACCAATCCAAGATCCAAAACAAAAATACAAACCTTTTCAATTATTTCCTTCGGTAAAAACATGAAATTTTTTGTACTTTTTCATTGCATACTAGTTAGATAATTTGGTGTGTTTCTCCGCTTGGTTAAATTGCAATACAATAAAACATGATTAATATGTTCTATATTATTTACCATCACATTGAAGTAACCAGCTTTAATCAAACTACAAAACAAAAGTCAGTGCAATCACGAATGGAAACGCACAAGGGAAACGCAACTAAACGCATAGGGTACCGACTTCTCTAGAAGTATCGCTCCATCCTCCGCATTGCCAATTATTTCAATTAAATAATCCTGACATACGAATTGTGACTGTCCATGACCTCTGCGACTCCGGGTATATAAGGATACGTCTGTATCCACAGCCGCCAGTGTATCTCTGACTACCGTCCAAGCACGAGAGGCGCTGACGACTTAATTTTTTTTACCAAATATTATTCAAAATGTTTAAATTTTTGATCTTTGCTGTTGTTGCGGCGGCGATGGCCGATTCACATGACGGAGCCTGCCCAGAGGTCAAACCGGTGGAGAACTTCAACGTTACAGCTGTAAGCACCATTTTCTTTACTTATTTACTTTAGAGGTTTGTTAAATGAGGTCCATCATACAAGTAATCTCAAAATTTTATCTTTAGTAAGCAAATCTACTCATAGGACCAGCCGTGTTTATGAAATATGCTCAATAATACTTGTGCATTTTGTGTTGTGAAATTATTTTAAACTTAACTTCTAACAATGAACACAATGGTTACTACAGGCAATGGAACGGTCATACAACTGATGTTTTTTTTTTTCAATAGTAAAATTTTTAGCCGGTCACTGTAACTTCTATAATGTACAGACAACTACCACCTTCTGTAAAATTTATTTGATTGATTTTCAACTTTAATGCAAAATCACAAGGTTGATATTCAATTTTGGATAGCTTGATCTGCTAAAATCTGTAGGTACCTATACACTGGTTGCCATTCAGAAAATCGCCGAGACAAGAAAGCTCAGCGATCCAAGTGAATGACTGTAGTTTTGAAACTCGCAATGAAATTAATCAGAAAAACAGTTGAAAGTTACTTTTAAATAAAAGTCCTTTTCGATTTTCCTTTTCATATTATTTGTTTTACCTTTAAGCCTATTAGTCGTAAGCGTGACTACAGTAAAGGTTCTGGGTTAGAGTATAGCTCAGAGTTACGATTTGTGCCCAGTTAATGACAATAAGCTCGCCCCTTATTACATGGGATCTAAATATAGTCAAATGGGGTGAATTTGAGTGCAGGGGTGGATCGGGACAAAACTTTGAAAGGGATTTTCAGATTTAATTATTACAAATAGTTTGGTTTAAAATGGTTTATTTTGCCGGTATCATTTTTTTGCCTTTTATAATACCCACGGGAGAGAAAAGGGTAAACGATTTTTTACAAAAACCATGCAAAGGAACGAAAATATGTTATCTCAGTTAAATATTTGAGATATTTTATATTTTATCAACGTTTTTGTAACTTTTGGAACTAGTTTGCTATAGTCAGTTATCTTATCCGTTAACCTATCGATGGGTGCCCCTCGAGATAAAATAATAGGTACATACATACACACATTCACGCCTTTTCTTTTCTCATGTAAGTGAATTGTAATTCTTATGAGAATAAAGTTATTTCTAATCCGATTATTAGAATTCATTAATTCTAATACTAATGATAACATTGTTGGAAGTGTATTAAAGCCCAATTATAGCTTAAAAATAATAACTTAATGACATCACTATAAAATTTACTTGGCACTAGAGCGTTAAATGAATTATGTGTTCAGAAAAACCCTGCGCAGTGAGGAGGTGGGGCCTACTGGGGCTTGGTTTTTCACTAGTTTTTTTTGTTTGTGAAAGGTTAACTTGTTGTGTCCTGGAGGCTAAATTAAGTTACTTCTCTTAAATGTCCCGTATTAAAATCCATGACAGATTCTTAACATTTTTGTTTCTAATGTGAATCTTAATCTCTTATATCAATTCATCAAAGGCAGCCTTTTAGCCCAGCTGGTTAGTGTTTGCGACAAACAAAATGTTGCGATAAACAAATGAACTCGGTTTCGCAATTTATCGCCTTTTACATAATAGCTCAATGGCAAATTAGGAGTCTGTATATATTTAGCTTAGATCTAGATTCCACGTTGATAAATGTGATGTTATATGAGCCAATTCGAATTCATTTTTATGTAGCTTATAATTTAAAATCGTATTCATGTACTTCTAAAATGGGGAAATGATTGATTTTTGTTTTTGAATAACTGTGTGGATATTATTATTAAATTGCCGATCTATAATATAATTTTGCGTTCTCGTAATATTGTTACCACCCACTGGTCCTGGGTGGTAACAATATTAATGTAGCTAATTAGTGAGGTACATTTTAATTATTAAACTCTATAGGTTCTTGAAATGTTAATGGGTTATTGTGACTTAGAGAGTTTATTTGTTTTTTGTTTGAACGCGCAAATCTCGTGAATTATAAGTCGGATTTGAAAAAAAATTGCTTTTGATAGCTCAATTCTTGAGGCCTGTAATCACTCTATTTACGACAGAGTCGAGAAAAAATTAAACGCCCGGTGAAATTGTAAATAAATAAATATATATTTTGGGACATTTTACACAACACCATCTAGTCCCAAACTAAGCAGAGCTTGTACAATGGGTACTAGACAATGGATATAATACTTATATACTTTTTTTTGTAAATACATACTTAAAATAGATAAGAAACACCCAGACAAACACAAATACTCATGTTTTACCCACACAAATATTTGTGTCCTGTAGCAATCGAACCCACGACCCCATGATCAGCAGTCCGGCCTCGAACCACTAGACCACAGACGTCGTTAAAAAATAAAAAAACAAAAATAAAGCTATTGAGATATTATTCATATTAGTGTGTTTTTTCTATGAAATTCTCAGTAAAAGTTTGGAGTTTGGATTTGTGACCGCTTAATGGCAATTGGCTCGCCCCCAATTACATGGGAACTAAACATATCGGCGAACTGTGTACATAAGTAGACTTCTGCCTTATTCGTTCTGAAATATTGGAGGTCTTTATCTTCCTAAACGTTGATATCAGCTAAACGACAATATTTCATTAGCACGTTGATAGAGAAACTACGATCTAGCACGCATGTCGATCGTCGTGGTAAATCCAATTGTTTTTGATACCACATCAATTAAATTTTATAAATATAAAAATCGTGGTTTAGGTTAATCAAATGAATAACTCCTTACAAAAGATTTTTTGAGATATCTCTATTATTGAGTAGGGTTGCGAGTTGATTCCCCAGAAATAAATTCATCTTAAAAAAAAACCTTTAGCGTTTCATTTAAATAAATTACATTGTAGCGATATATACCGTTAAGTTTTATTGAAAACCTCATAGAGCTGGGAGCTTGATTGCTGGGATTTTGTTTTTCCTCCTTCGTAAATTCGACTGTCAGATTGCAATTTAGGGACCTTTCCCTCTAGGGAAGTCTGTAGCACATTCTATGTAGGTAAGAAGAAAGAAAGAAAGAAAAACACATTTATGCAGACAAGGTTCGTACAACACACAGATAAAAATAAGGAATGAATATATAAAAACAACAATGACTACTAGGATGTGCTGTCGGCAATGCTGTTCCGAATGGGTTGCCAGCTCAAAATTATGCTGGGCGTATTTAATACCTAGCGCTGGTTTTCTGTTGGCATCCTAGCAGGTACTAGAAACTACTCGATAACGTCTTCTAAGTCTAGAAATTATTAGTATATTTGTGTTATTTTTAGGTTAAGTAGATGGTGTTAATGTATGCTTAACATGTTCAAAGATATAAATTACCTTAATGGGAGACAGGCATCACTTAGCGAAAGAATTTCGATCTCAGGCAGAATTCGAACGTTCGTCCTTTCTATTCGGTACAATATAATGGACAGTGATTTCGCTAGCTTAGATGGTAAAAACATATACATATCTCTGTAAATTACCTAGTAACTACTTATAAACTGACGTCACCCTGTTAAAAGCACCTTTTCAATGTAATTAGAGGACAAACAAAGACTGAATTCAAGACCAAAGCCTTCACATTTTGACCTTAATCCATTAATCTATTAAACCCCGATGATTCACATACAAACTAATTTGCCGATAAACTGCGACCAATTACTTAATCGATTGCCATTAGCCATCTCGTCACGGTGCGTCTGCGCCGGTCGCGGAAATAAACGAATCTTGTTAGTCGAGCGACACAAAGTTGTCAATCAGACCGTGAAGGACGGACGCGTTAAATGTTGTAGGTACAAAGTTTAGTTGTAATAAATATGACGTCACAGTTTATTTTACATAGCTAGTATTTGTCAAATTCGTCAATATAGTCTTTAAAAATGAAAGAAAGAAAGAAATACACATTTATTCAGACAAGTCCGTAAAACACACAGATAAAATATTAAATAAGGAGTAAACATACAAAAAACAACAAAGATCACCACTGTGTTGTCGGCAAGCTTGTCCCGAATGGGTTGCCAGCTCAGCAATATGCTGGGCATATTTAATACCCAGCGCTGGTTTTCAGTTGCCACCCTAGCAGTGACATAATAAAAATAATATCATCACTCCCATATTTCCCGAAATGTTAGGCAGTCTTTTAGTATTGCGGTACATTAACGGATATCCAAACTCCAAGCTGATAATGGTAATTTGCTTTTTGCTTTAGCTCCGAATCGAAATAGAACTTGTAAATTAGTAGGGGCTCGTGGCTGATCCCATGGCCATAGGCTATAGTTTATTTTTATACCACTAAGGTGGCAAACAGGAGTACGGCCCACCTGATGGTAAGCGGTTACCGTAACCTATAGACGCTTGTAACAACAGGGGTACCGATAACTTGGGCGTTGCCGACCCTGTAAAACGAAAGAGGAATAGTTGGGTTGGCAGTATAAGGTCAAAGTCCCCTCACTGCCAACACAATGTTTCCTCTTGAAGCACTGGCAACCTTGCTCACCGTAAGGAACACAACACTTGTTTTTAGTTGGTATGAATCCGACATATTAATTAAAGTTAAAATAATTTTAAAGCTTTACTCTTTTAACTTAAAATTCTTATTTCCAGTACCAAGGCGTTTGGTATGAAATCTCCAAGATACCAATCGCTTCTGAAGGCAAGGGTCAGTGCGCCCAAGCTGAGTACACATTGAACGGTGAAGAAGTTAAAGTGAAGAACTCCCACGTCATCGATGGTGAGAAGAAGTACATCGAGGGAACTGCCAAGCTGGCTCCAAATGCGAACAACGCCGCCAGTCTTCTCGTCTCCTTCAAGTTCGGAGGTAAGAAGTTGATTTAGTAAGTTCTAGTAAATTCTAGTATGTTCGATAATGAAATAGTAATGAACTCCTTATAAATAAGGTGAGTTTACGAGTATTTCTCTCGTAGTATTCACGAGATAAGTTGAGCCAGTGTGGTGCACGGAACGGACTATAAAATATAATAAAACTAGTTTTTACTTCTCATCTAATAAGTAGGTACTTCTTATTTGTTAATGCAACATTGTTTTATTTTTTTGGAAAATCAGGAGAGTTCGAGTGTGGATACCTACACTAGCGTAGTCGAGTCTAGTTCTTTTTTTCTTCTTTGTGTTTTCAAATTTTTTATGCATCAAAGACGTACTATTTTATAGTATTTGGCAGTTAATTATTATATCATGTATGTATATCTGCATAAGATTGCCGGCTAATATAATGAAATCGCAATAGTGCATGGTAGTTTTGCATTCCTACATACGAAATGACACGAGTGGAATCCTTACTTAATACTAAAAACTAACTGTTTGCTTGTCTGTTACACTTTAACGCCTCAATCGCTGAACCAAATATTTGTACAGCGATAGATAAGACCTTTTTTAATCCTCATGAATCAAGGGAGGCGGCAGGGTATGGCCTCATACCGAGTAAAAACCGCACTTTCCTTAACTTTCCATGTTGTCATGGCCAAGGGATCCGTGAAATTCGCCACGACCATGACATGCTGTGGTCTTGCCATCGCTGGAATCCATCAATTAGCGAGGTCTTGTTCTGCCCTATCTGAAGACACGCGTGTGATGGCACGCGTGCCGCCTACTGGGGCCATTATCTGGTCGAGGAATTCCCAATTAAGCCGCTCGCAGCAGGTCACAAAAATAGATTAGATCTTGGAAATTATATAAGCTACCTTTTGTCTTAAATAGTCCTTTAGGATGCAGGTGAAAAGGCAGGAAACATCTCGTACGGTCAACAAAGGAGTTAAGTATACAGGCAGCTAATTAATAATCTGTGTTTTGATAAAGATAGTGTAATATCAGTGTAGTATCACGCAATATGTGTCAAAACGCAGGTATTGTAAGCTGCTACACATCAAATCCTTTGACGGGTAATTATTTAAATCACAATCTGTGTAAAGATGCAGATTTCGTTCGCTACCTGTATACCAATCTCTTTTGTTAACTGTACTATATATGCAAATATACTGTATGATTATTATTATCAACATCCGGAACAAATATCGGTAACAAAAATCTGAATACCTTTAGGTATTTTAACGATTTTAAAATCTAAAGTATTTTAATTATCTAAGATACTTATAAATACAATTTTACGGATTTTATCGCAATTATTCGCTTGTGAAAGGCTATTAATTAGTCAGCCTATCGCAGTTCACTGTTCGACATCCTGTCGAGGTTGTGGTGAATGGAATTTTGAGACCCATAGCCTAGAACATAGGATAAGTGTCGACATCTGTGTGGTTCGTGTGTCGGACCAATAATTTTTTTTATTTTGTACAGCATAAAAGAAAGAAACGAAATCGTACAAAATAAATAAAAGACAGAAATAAAGTATCTCACGCTTGTACCAATTGAGTTTCAGCATGATGATTGAAAATGAAAAAGAAAAAATATTTATTTAAACATACAAATTAGTCAATTAAAAAGCTTTAAAGTGAGATCAAGATAAGTATTAAATTTGTACATCGACTTTAGTCACTAGGTGTATTTGCCATGGTCCCCACATATTGATTTCTGACATTTACGCGAATATTATACATTGAAATAAAACTACTTTTTACAGATTTTATCGCGTATATTGATATTATTAATCCCGACGTTTCGGGATTAATAATTTATATAAAGAATAATTTATATATAGAATTTTGATCAATGACATTTATTACTAATTATTAATTAAAACTAGATGGAGCCGGCATTTCCTAGCTGACGACCTCTGAGAAGAAACGCTGAAACAAACTCAGAGAATCATGGTCTCTTTTAAAGTAACAATATTCAATGATCATGTTTTAGTTGTTAAATGGGCTCCATCTAGTTTTAATTAATAATTAGTAATAAATGTCATTGATCATGTAACAATAAAAAATGTAGGGTAGCTGTCAGTAATTATATCATCAAGACGCCCACCACCTCAGTCTACCCGTGACCATGGACGCTGTAAAGGGTCCGAAACGTCGGGATTAATAATATCAATATACGCGATAAAATCCGTAAAAAGTAGTTTTATTTCAATGGTCCCCACACTTTGATTGGCATTGATCGGCATGATGTCAAAAACAGCAGTGTGCCTGACGCTGGTTTTCAATTGGATCCCGAAATAATATATACAATACTATAGAATT
This sequence comes from Acronicta alni, assembly GCA_964056405.1. Taxonomy (NCBI): domain Eukaryota; kingdom Metazoa; phylum Arthropoda; class Insecta; order Lepidoptera; family Noctuidae; genus Acronicta; species Acronicta alni. The sequence goes on from OZ043931.1 coordinate 11,707,402, forward strand.
GCTGCTTATAGTTTCTCCCAATTCATGGCAGTTTTTCCTACAGATTTCGTGTCCGAGTCACCCCTATTGGTTCTGAAGACCGACTACAACAGCTACTCTATTGCTTACAACTGCAAATATGATGAGAAGACCAAGACTCATAATGGTATGTATAATTCTAAATAGTTATTTTTAATAGCAGATCTGCAAGGTTAAGCTGTGTTACTCGTGCAGTAGAGTGGACGGGTGACCATTCTTAGGACATCGAAACCCCTCCGTGCCTTCGAGAGCACATCAAGCCATCGGTCTCGGTTGTCATATGAGTCTTTGAACACCTATGACAATTAGTGATAGAAGCCAGAGCAAACTCTGTCACCTCACACCTATAGATTTGTCCGTAGAGACCGAACACCTGTACGAAGGACATTCTCTATGCAGTCATGCCCACGCCTCCATCCACGCCTGACGCTATTGAGGTAGCCTTAACTCACAATTTTTTTAACATTAAGAAGTCAGGAGCCCAAAAAGCCTGACATCCAGTCTATCCTCAGGATATCGGTAATAACCAGAAAATGGGTTGCGGAGGTCTGATGGCAGTCCCTTCGTGTAAAATACTGACATTCAGCCGCATCTGGTTAGAGTGAAAGCCGACCCCAATATATTTCAAAGTCAAAGTCATTACGGCACTTTTGAAAAGTCAAAACGAATTCCAAAAAGTGGGTCTTATGGAGAAGAACCGACAAGAAACTCCATAGACACTCTCTCTATTTAGGAAAAAGTTTCGGAGGACGAGGAATGTTTAGCGATAGAATATTTGCCAATTTCATTATGGGAGAGCTTGTGGGTATTACTTTAAGATTTACGATATTGGATCATTCTTGAGAAGGAAGTCTTAAAATAATAATATGCAAAATAAATTAAACGTCAGTGCTATCAGCTTATTCATATTTTATCTTCTCATATAATCAAATTGTATCGTTTTCATGAAAAAAATAACGTATTTTATTTTATCAGTTATTTTCACGGCACGTTTCGGTACACGCTGGTATGATTACATTTATCGACCACGTACAAAGCAATCTGATTTTTGTAGATAAAATTATGCAGACGAATATAGGTCTATATTGATTTGTGTGGAGACTGAAAGCGCATTATCGATAATCGCATGGATCACATTACTATTATGATCGATGTCTACACTTGGCAACAGTTAACACCTTTCTTGGAACACGAAACCTTTTATCTATGTATTTGATGAAATCTCTCTCGACTTCATTTAAAATTTAAAAAATATTTAAGCGAAGGAGAAATTCGACTGCTAAAATTCGAATCCTGCCTGGATTCGAACCTGCGTCTTCTGGTTAAATAAACCAGACGCTATGACCACTAAGCCACCGCGAGTCCCATCGGCCAGGTCGACATTTGCCTTCGCGTTCTTAGCATAGAAAATGAAAAAAAAAACAAACAAAAATAGTTCATTTAACATCCTAAATTAATACCATTTTTAACCGACGAAAAACTAAAAACGGAGGAGGTTCTCAATTGACATGTATATATTTTTTTTTTGTTAGCTACGCGACTGCTATGGTTGACGTCCTGGGTCCGATTCCCAGCTCGAGTAGTGTTATTGGGTTTTTTGTATGAAATTCTCAATTGCAGCTCGGAGTTTGGCTTTGTGCCCAGTTACATGGCGATAGACTCATACCCTATTACATGGGACCCTTTTTATATAGTAAGGAAAATCCTCATGGATCCTTCGCTACTCGGGGAGGTGGCAGGGCATGTCGGACTAATACCTACCGACTAAAAAACCGCACTTGCCTTCACCTGCCCTATAGTCTTGGCCATGGGATCCGCGAAATTCGCCACGTCCATAACAGGCTCACCTCGCACACTGATTGAAGGTACGCGTGTCCGCCACAAGCGCGCCGCTTACAGAGGCCATTGTCTGGTCGGGTGATGGAATCTCCCAAGTCGTCAGCTAGGAAATGCCGGCTCCATCTAGTTTTAATTAATAATTAGTAATAAATGTCATTGATCATGTAACAATTAAAAATGTAGGGTAGCTGTCAGTAATTATATCATCAAGACGCCCACCACCTCAGTCTACCCGTGACCATGGACGCTGTAAAGGGTCCGAAACGTCGGGATTAATAATATCAATATACGCGATAAAATCCGTAAAAAGTAGTTTTATTTCAATGTATAATATTCGCGTAAATGTCAGAAATCAATAGGAATCTCCCAATTCAACCGCTCACAGCTCATGGAGGCCGGAGGTCTGTTTGCGCTACTGTGGTGCGTCTACGAAATATTATTACGGATCGAATTTATCAATTATAATTATACATTATTATCTTTTTGTATTTTTTTGGCATTTTCCATGCTAAGATTTTAAAGTTATTAAGCAAAGGAAAAATTCGACCGCTGGCAGGATCCGAACCTGCGTCTTCTGGTTAGGTACACCAGACGCTATGACCACTAAGTCACCGAGATATCTACCCGTCATGTCGAATTTTGCCTTCACATTCTGAATTTAAGTCTTTATGGTGACATCAGTAACACCTATTGAAAAGCAGGTTTTTGCTCCTCAACCGACACGACTTACTTTACAGTTAGTTCAATGTCGAACGATGCCACCTTACCTGCTAGCTATCTTTTTGTATTTTTTTGCATTTTCCATGCTAAGATTTCAAAGTTATTAAGCAAAGGAAAAATTTCCTGACCGCGGTCGAATATTTCCTTTGCTTAATAACATTAGTTATTAGGGCAGGTGAAGGCAAGTGTGATTTTTTATCGGGATGAGTAGACATACTCTGCCACCTCCCCGGGTGGTGGATGATTCATGAAGATTTTCCGTAATATAACAAAAAAAGAATAAATCTTCTTAAGTTATGGAAAATTCTTCAGCATTTCTCTCGTAGAGTAAAGTCAGAAATATCACTAAAGTTAGTAAGGTTTTTAAGGGCTCATCAAGCACGCCGACTAGTTCAATGGTGATCTCCTCCCGCGATTACATGTAATTTTCTATTCGTAGGTTGTTTATTATAGATTATAACAGTCCTTTGATTACATTTACACGTAATATGATAATATCGGCCTGTTAACTCTGTTTACGATGTCACGTATTGGAGTATTCTAACTTTATTGCTTAAATATAAAATCATAAATAAATCCTTAATATAATATAATAGTCTTAATAAACGTTAGTCATCATCAAATTATTCTCATTCTGAGAGGAATTTAGGGAGTTGAGGCTACATTATTCTGGCCTAATGCGGGTTGTAAGACTTCACACACCTGCACCGTCGAGAAAATCTGTATGCAAGTTTCACCAGGATATTCTCATTCACCGTTTAAGCGAGTTCCTTGCAATTAATTACTTATAAGCATCTGATTGCAAGCAGTGATAGCCTAGTGGTATGACCATTGGACTGCCAAGTCGAAGGTCTCGAGTTCGAATCCAAGGCACGCACCACTGACTTTTCGAATTCATGTGCGTATTAATAATTAATTATCACTCGCTTAAACGGTGAAGGAAAACATCGTGAGGAAACCTGCATACCTTAGAGATTTTTCTCGACGGTTTGTGAAGTCTGCCAACCCGCACTAGGCCAGCGTGGTGGACTAATAGCCTAATCCCTCTCAATCTGAGAGGAGGCCCGTGCCCAGCAGTGGGACAGTATATGGGTTGATGATGAAGCATCTGATTGATTGGTGTATCTCTTATGCCTGAACACCTGCACGAAGGACGATCTCTATGCGGCCACGCTTAGCGCTAATGAGGTGGTCTTATATTACTCGCAAATTATTTAACCATTGACACGATAAGAGCAAGTAGAAATACAATGATGGCCATGGCAGGTAGAGCAAGCATATTACATAGTGAAATCCTAGAATGGGCAAGGAAGTCCGGCGACCAGGGGGGCTGATGACAAAAAAATATAGCAGTAGCTGTAACTGAATGAGTGACGTAAGAGAGAGAGAGAGATAGTTGGCATAAAAGAAAGGAGGCTTTAACCACCAGTGGGACATTACAAGCTGATAATGATGAAGCACATGATTTGAAGGGGGTCCCATGCCCAGCTGTGGGACAGTAAATGGGTTGATGATTATGATTAAGCATAATGATTGCGAAAAGTCAAACGCGAGACCTACGACTTAAAAGTAGATTTCTATCATTAGTACCACTGGATTGCCAAATTTTCTGCCGCTATAATTCAAATTCGAATTTGAATTAAATTTATTATTATTAACGTTTTCCAGGTTGGAGGAAAGTTTAGTGTAATTAAAGTTAAGTGAAAAGTGTTATTGCTGAAAACCAGCGCTGTCGGTGTTGCATTTCCTCAACATGCTGAGCTTTGACCTTTTTCGCTCACACGATGCACATCGCTCTCTTTTATTTAAACTTATGGCATAAATTAATGTATAAATCGTGTTTACTATTTGTTTTTATAGTTTTTTTTATTTATTATGGTGGCACTTGGTTGCCATCTCAGTGTCTAAACTGATATCTTGGCCTTTGGTCCACTAATAATTGTCATGCGTCGTATTGGGCGAAAATAAATACTATTTCTTTCTTTTTTCTTTCAAATTATTGGGTAAATGAGGCTTAACAGCTGTCTCAATATGACAATGCGCGAATGATATCACTGGTGTTTATGGCCTCTATGTGGTATGGTTACCACTCAGTATCAGGCAGCCCGTATGCTTGATTTTCATCTTAGAACAATAAAAAAGAAACGCAGCATTGTCGTTGATCGCTGATAACTGACTCACACACACGCTCTCACACACACGCTCACGCTATCTATTGCTTTATGATGTCACGTATTGGGAGAACCAGCACTTTAATTCCATAATTAAATAATTCATGTATTGCACCTAATTACATCATTGTTAAAGCTACTGTATTTTTGGTAAGATTTTGGGATTGGGCGTTGCGTTTATGACAGTTTTGTTGGAGAAAGTAATCAACAACGAAACTTGGAAAGTTCATTTCATTAGATTGTCTTTTTAATTGTTAGTTTAAAGAACTGCTTTATTAGCCTAGTGGTCGTAAGTGTGACTAGTACGCTTGATGTCCTGGGTTCGGATTTTTAGGACCAGCAAAGCTTTATTAGTGGTAGCCTAGTGGTAAGACCATTGGACTACCAAGTCGAAGGTCTCGAGTTCAAACCCAAGGCACGCACCTCTGGCTTTTCGAAATCATGTGCGTATTAATAATCACTCGCTTAAACGGTGAAGGAAAACATCGTGAGGAAACCTGCATGCCTTAGAGATTTTCTCGACGGCGTGTGAAGTCTGCCAACCCGCACTAGGCCAGCGTGGTAGACTATAGCCTAAGCCCTCTCATACTGTGAGAGGAGACCCGTGCCCAGCAGTGGGACAGTATATGGGTTGATGATGATGAAGGCGCTAAGTTGACCTACGCCACGTGAGTACCATGTTAGCAACCACGCTCGTACGACTGATAAAGATATAATCCATTCATTCCTAATCTTCTGAGACGCCGTAACGATGTAGAATCGTACCTATCTAGGTACGATTCTACATACTCAGAGGATTTGATTAACAACTATACCTTATATAACGATTACATACTTGAAAGTATTATACGCTTAATATATTTTAGCTGATAAAGCCAATAGTGCGATTTGGAATTGTAATCAGAACGTTTGTTACTAATTTTAATTATCCAACTAATTGATTATAATATACTCGTAGGTTTTATATAATACATAGCAGCACTTTGGTGGACTCGTGGCTATGTACTAAATCTTCAAGGTTAAGCTGCGTTCATCGTTCGCGTGTTAGCTTTGTTGACATATAATATTGTTTTTCTAATTTTCTTCTTTTTGCACGTCTACAAGTGCATTCTGTTGTCACTGTCAGTGTCACAACGTTGTGTGACATTGGAACAGTGCTGCCAGGTTAAAATTGATATTTATGCAAAGTTTTATTTTATTAATCTTATTGTGTGATACTGTACAATTATCTGTCTTTGTGTGTCCTTGGTTGAGGGAATAAATATGTTTTCTTTCTTTCTTTCTTTCTTTCTTTTCATCGCGATTAGTCTGTGGATAGGTGACCATTTTTAACACATTGAGACCTTTCCGTGCATTGAGAGCATGTAAAACCGTCGGTCCCGATTGTCATACAAACACCTATCACGTTCTAACGTAGTCAGTTGCCCAAAAAACCTGACAACCAGTCTATCCTCAGGATATCGATATTGTATAGAAATGCGTGCGGATGTCTGATGGCGGTTGCTTCGTGTAAAATACTGATATTCAGCCGCATCTGGTTAGACTGGGAGCCGACCCTAACATAGTTGGGAAAAGGCGAGGAGGATGGTGATGATCAAAAAGTAACTCCGTTTGTCTGTCTGTTACGCTTTCACGTCTAAACTAATGAAACGATTCTGATAACATTTGTTACAGAGATAGATTAGACCTTGGAGAAGGACATAGGCTACCTTTAGTCTCAAAAAGCCTTTTGGAATGCGGGTGAAACCGCAGGCAACAGCTAGTCAAGAATAAATCTTTAGTGATAACTTGTAGAAAAATTAAATACTGATCCAATTAAATGATAAAATCAGTTCATAAAAACATACAATATCGCATTATCTACATCACTAAATGTAGTGGCATAATGCAATGGTCTATTTAGGAAGCCGACAATCAGGCTATATTTATTGCATTGTACAGACGCCAGCAGGTCAAGCTATCCAAAACTGTCAAATTTTCCCAATTGAATATGAACCTTAAAATTTTGTATCAAAGTTGAAAATCTACTAAAGAAATTTGACAGATTGGGGTAGCTTGATGTGCTAGTTTCTTTACCTAAATAAATATAATTATATATTTTGAGACATTAAAACACAGCACCGTCTAGTCCCAAACTAAGCAGAGCTTGTACTATGGGTACTAGACAATATATATAATACTTATATACTTTTTTTACGACATTATACATTTGAGGCTGTAAGGGCTCGTAGCTAAGTTGTAACTACGCTAATCAACCGATCTGCAAGGTTAAGCTGCACTAGCCGCGGTCAGTCTGCGGATGGATAACCATGCTTAACACATTGAGAACCGTTCGTGGTAGTCAGAAGCCAAAAAAGCCTGACAATTAGTCTGCCATGATAGCGCGACCGCAAGGAGATTAAATTCTGATTATCACCCGCATTTGGTTAGACTGGAACTGGAATAACTTTGCTCGATCTGGGACTCGAAACCAGGAGCAGCAGTTGCACTTATAACCACTGCACTAACGAGGCAGTCCGTTGTATAAGTAGCCATTTTGTATTCACATGTAATCTGACAATTAATTATATTTCAGAGCAAGCCTGGGTACTAGCCAGGAACAAGAAACTGGAGGGAGAAGCCAAAACCGCCGTCGACTCATTCTTGAAGGAAAACGCCAAAATCATTGACTCGACAAAGCTGGTCCAAACTGACTTCTCCGAGGAGGCCTGCAAGTACACCAGCTCCAGTGTGATGACTGAGCAGACAGCAAAACCCAAATAAAAAGACCCTGGTTCATAATTGAACCTTTTTTTCGAAACCAGTTCTGATAATTGTATTGAGATTTGAATTCTATTTTGTAGGTAGTTGAATTAATTATGAATATATGTAGTATTATCTAGTGAAATTACAGGGGTAAGAAACTAATGAGCCAATTAATCTTTGTTACTGTGTGACGCATAACATTGTAATAACAGGTAGACGGACGTCTTCTGAGTAATATTACAAATATAATAATCAGAATTGGTATCGAAAGTAAGGTGTGTTTACATTTTGAATGGTAAATATTATAAAAAACATATCTACAGGTTTAACAATGCAGAGTAATTCTCTCGAATATTTCTTTTGAGTTCATAATTTTGAGTTACATCAGCAGATACAACCATTTCTTTAGAATGTAAGGTTAACATTATTTTCACAGTATTATCTAAAAATGTTGTATGTATAAAAAAATAAGATTCACAATTTTCTTTCTCATTTCGGCCATCATTGTGTATATCAAGCTGTCTGTGTATTTCATTACTTTAAACAATAAAAACTTTACTAATTATAATTGCCAATCTAGACCAATTGTTATGATATAAGTAATTAATAATTAAGCTTTAATGTGTTGAAATCAATTTGTCTGTGAAATTAAGTAGTTCATATATTTAAACGCCATTTTTAGCGCCACTATAGTCGACAATTTGATAAAACAAAAAATGTAACTATGTTTACCTACACATATTTTTTCAGTTTATCATTAATTATCTTTCTACATAATTAAATTAAGTGATTGTTATCGGTCTAGGGCTCGTGATGAAGATAAAATACTAATAAATTTGTGTATAGCATTATTTATTGGATAATAAAATTTTATATAAAATAATTATCTTTATGTGTTTCCGTTTATAACGACAATATTTTTTATGCTACATGAATACACCGTGTTTTTTTTGTCGTCTTACAGCCGAAAGGAAATCATTACTTCAATATAATTTCTACTAGATATGGGACTGTCTGAAATCTTGAAAAAAAAAAACAGCTGTTTCTTAGAAAAAAGTTCAGGTCTCCTGACAAAATGATGAGTAGAAGTCTTACATTCGAAAGGATACTTTCGAATGTAAAACGACAAAAGAAAAACACGGTGTATAATTTTTGGCGCATTAGCCTCCTTTTTAGAGGCGAAATAGGCCTGTGGTGAGAGAGGCAGACGAAATATTTTGTCATTACGTATGCTGAGATAATGCATGTAACTGAAAAAAATATATCGTGAAATGTATGTAAAACTCCATTAAAAAGGTCGTAGCGTTCAAAGTAGGGACTAGAGTCCATAAAACAACCCCAAAGAGCATGAGAGTTCATTGGGGACATGTCAAACGTCAAGAGTAATGGAAGAGCTAGGAATTTTCCTCATAACTTGCTTTAAAAGGGCAAATTTCATGAGGATTTCATCAGTGCCAGGGACGCTCAGCCCCAGACAAAAACCACGCTCGTCACTATTTGTTTTATACCGCTAAGGTGGCAAACAAGCACACAGCCCACCTGATGGTAAGCGGTTACCGTAGCCTATAGACGCTTGCAGCACCAGTGGTATTACTTGCGCGTTGCCGACTCTGTAAAACGAAAGAGGAATAGTTGAGTTGGCATAAGGGTGTAAAAGTAAAAGTCCCCCCATTGCTAACACAACGTTTCCTCGTGTACCTACTTGCAATTTTTATTGTACCTATAAATAAATATATTTAGCACCTACCATTGAACAACCATTCTGAACTAGCAGACTTGAGCATCCCTTTTTGTTTACGAGGGAAACCTTCAAAAGCCTACCGGTCTAGGGGAGTCAGTCCAGAGAGAGTGGGAAAACCCACTAAATACACTCCTGTGGCCACCATCAGCACTGGTACGACCTCTGTTAGGCTACATCTCTAGGGAGTAAAAGGCTTTCCCCTGAATGTCTCTGTGCACGGCAGCACGTGATCACTGTGCTACCGTCTTCCCTAAGGTCGCATGATGGCCGAACAGAGTAGGCCCTGGAGCTCAGTAACACAGGTATTCCACATGTTTTACAATACCCTATTCCTACAGGCTTCAGCCTCTACAACATTAATATTTATATCAAAAAGCATATTTCATTATGAAACTAGCTTCTACCCGCGACTTCGTCTGCTTATTTTTTACCTAAAAGTATCTCCACCTTCTCCGTTCTTAAGTTTTTTTAATTCTCTAATTTCCTGCACAATGTTTTTAATTTTTTTCTTTCATTAGAACCTTCTGCTGACACTAATCACAACAAAAAGAGAATTACCGAAATGTTCAATCCGTCGTTCACGCGTGATGCGATGACCAAGGAAAATAGAGATTCATTTTCATTTAAATATATTGTAATATATTTATGTGGTAGCGAAAAAAACTAACCTTATTTTTTATCACTAGGAAATAGTGATTCAGATCTAAAGTATTTGTTCTTATCTATTGGATTTATCATACATATCCAATTGTGTACGTAATATCTAATAAAATAACATTTATGTTTGTTATTTTGTAGACAACTAGCAACGACTTATTCATTTATTCTTAACGTGTAATATAAATGATGATTATATACCTAGATTTGTTTTGTTTTGTGTCTAGAGGGGCTTAAGGTTAAGTAAATAACTACGCTGATCTGCAGGTCGGTCGCCCATTGCACTTGGCCCTCGAGGTCCGACACTGGACGTCCGTGGTGGACGCATCATGCGAGAGGGATTCCCGTGATCCCACAACTATGCGGAAGGTGGAAGTGGTGGCGGTTTTAGTCGGTGTCCGCCACCTGGCCAGAGAGCCCAATATAACCGTCCCACGCCCCCGAGCGAGGCAGCATGCATAAGAAGCATTTCCCCACCAGAAAAAAAAGGGTTAATCTGCGCTAGTCGTGGGCAGTCTTTGGATAGGTGATCATTTTTAACAATTCAAGAGCCGGAAAACACTTAAAGCTGTCGGTTCCGGTTGTCATGCGTATGGCACCCGTGGGTTGCAGCTGAAACTCAGCGTCATATGGTAGTTTAGATTGTGGTCAAACGCTAACCTATCTCTTATAAAAAAAGTCCCCATCCCTGCTATCAGACATTATGCTGAGGTGAGGCCCTTTTGCCAAAATTATTAAGTACTAGCGACCCAACCCGGCGTCGCACAGATGCAATGTAAGTACTAATAACAAGCACATATTATAAATAAATATAATATATAACACACATTTTACACAACACCATCTATTCCCAAACTAAGCAGAGCTTGTACTATGGGTACTAGACAATGGATATAATACTTATATGTATACTTTTTTTTTTGTAAATACATACTTATAATACATAAGAAACACCCAGACAAACACAAATACTCATATTTTATCCACACAAATATTTGTGTCCTGTGGGAAACGACCCCATGATCAGCAGTCCGGCACTCCAACCGCTAGCCCACAGAGGTCGTCAATGTATCACTAGCCTATGACACTCAGAAATAAATGTGGCTTTCTATTGGTAAAGGAATTTTCAAAATCAGTTCAGTAGATCCAGACATTACCCCCTACAATCTCACAAACTTTACCTCGTTATAATATTAGTATAGCTTACCTAAGTATTAAATTAAATAGTATTTATAAAGTTTATTGTGCTAAAAAAGACGTTTTCTTTCTTTATTTCGAGACTTCTTCGTGCCTCGGAAAGCAAGTAAAGCTGTCCCGGTTGTCATATATATTGACAGTCGTTAGTGGTAGTCGGAAGCTCAAAAAGCACGAAACAGTCTTTCCTCAGGATAATTATATGAGTCGTTTCATGTAAAATACTGGTATTCAGCCGCATCTGGTTAGACTATAAACTGACCACAACATAGTTGGGAAAAAGGCTTGGAGGATGATGAGATTTCTTTTTGTTGCGAGGAGGAAACCTTCAAAAGGCTGCCAGCCTGCTGGAGAGCAGACCGGGGTTTGTGGGATTTTTACCGAACTAAAACCATCTTCAGCACAATATTGGAGGAACTAAGTATTCTTCCGGAACCCTCCTGTGTCACGCCTATCAAGGCCCATCCAAGGGAAGGACCCTTAAGTATCCCATGTCTGTACGGTGAACCCTGTGGCACGCGATCACCGCATACCGCCGTCATCCCTGAAGTCACTTGGTGGGTGGACGATGAGGTACGGTAGCAAGTGGGACATGTGACAATTCTGACACTCGCGTGACGGATGCATCAGTACCTACAACTTTTTTGTTTATGCCACTGCAGGTCCTATGCTCGCTTCAGCATCAACCCATATACTGTCCCACTGCGATTAGACCATTAGTCCACTACACTGGCCTGGTGCGGGTTGATAGTCTTCATACGCCGTGGAAAAAAATCTCTAAGGCATGCATCTTTCCTCACGAAGTTTTCCTTCACTGTTTTAAGAAAGTGATAATTAATTAAATGAATTCGAAAAGTTAGAGGTGCGTACATCTTTGACTTGGCAGTCCAATGGTCATAACCCAAATGTAGATATCATCACTTACAAAAAAAGAAACCTCCAATGTTGCAAATATAGGTACATCATTATTTTATTGATCACAGTCTAATACAAGGTTGTTGTCAGTTTACCAAAAGTTACTAGTGAAGAAATCTGTTTCAAACTTGTTCGTGAATGAGCAGCTTGCATCCGTAAAATTCTTGAAGACAAAGGACTGCCTGTGTTCAGCTAATTCTGGGTATTTGGATAGCGTGCTTTCAACTTTTTTGAGTAATTCGCCTTCAAGTTTTTCCTTGCCACGAGTTAATACCCATGAGTACACTGAAATAGATATAGAAGTGTATTCAGTCTTTCATTACATTGTTAACTTGAATTAAATTATAAGCATTTTATAACAAATCACAAATTAATGTGTGTATTTAATTAAGCAGTAGTAGTGTATTTAATTAAAACAATATGTATTTACCGACAAATACGTACCATAATGTTTGCGGATCTTTGCTTTGAGCCATTTGCAAGTGTAAGCAATGGCGTAACCATCGTAGTCAGTAGACAGGATTAAGAATGGGTATTGCAACACTTTGTCTGGAACAAAAATCATTATCTCTATAAGTACGCAACCTTAATTACAGGGCTTAGTAACTAGGGCATGTCGTGAAAGTGGCAGAAAAGCCTATAAAGGAGCAGGGGCTGGTTTAGCGAGGTGCCACGACTTGCGCAAGTACTTTAAATTAGGCAATTACTATTCGAGAAATATATACCGGGTGCCAACGCAAGGTGGTTACCACTGCGAGGACTACCCGAAAGATACGGCGCACGACATGTTGGAGTTAGGCCTAGCTTACCCAGAGCAGCGCTCTTATAGTCACGGCAGTGAGAGCACATGGGAAGCCGCCACCTGCTTCATCAGCTAGTGAAGGAGTCGACGCAACGGGGTATAATTATCCTGTATTTCTTTCCGGATCCATAATACAAGGGTATTATGGATTCAGAAAGAAATACAGGATGTTTTTCTGCGTAATTAATAGTGGTGTATGGACACCACCATTAATTACCACAGCCTTAATTATTTACATAGGTACATGATAGAGAGCGACAGAGAGGGAGGGAAAGAGATATTGTGTAATAAGTAAAATACGAAATGTTCATAATACATACCTCCAGCCTCATGACTCATTATAAACTGAGCCTTATTCCCCGCATCGAAGGTAGGATCTACCCTGGCTTGGTACACCTTCTGAGTCCGGTTACCCTGGTCCATTTCTACGTAGGTCTCTTTGAAGACAAATCCCAGGTTGTCTTCTTGGAACTCTAGAGTGGAACAGTCGTAGATTTCGCGGCCATCGCTGGCGAAACTCGCTACGGTATACCATAGACCTGAAAACTTTAAAGAGGATTTGTTAAAAACGATGACGTAGATAGAAGTTTCTTCTGATGAGGCAAGAGAAGAGTATTTATAGGTGACAAATCAAAATATAACTTAACATTATGACAATATAGTTTAAATTTCAAAGACACAGTGGTCGCAGCAACAGAAACAAACGCTTTTTGTTTCTTTCTTTATTTGTGAAACTTTTCGGATACCGTTTTTAGTTATTTCTAGACAGTATTATGTTGAAAGATTTATGTAAGTATAAGGCACGTTACCTACGTATCTTGTAGTGTAAAAAGGTAAATCTCGCTTAGCGATAATAATCAAATATTATGCAATAAAAGGATGATAAATATCTGGTTCTTATTTTTTTTATTATAAGTATATCGAATATGAGAAATACGAAAGTATATAGACTCTATCAGGCTGTTTGTTACGTTGTCACGTCTAACCCACCGAACAAATTTTCATGAATTTTGGTATAGACATAGATTGGACCTTAGCGACCGTTTATCTCAAAAAGTCTGTTTATATACAAGCTAATTATTTATAAGAATATTAACTACTAACTAGATATGACCCGAATACTTCGCACCGATTTAATTATGTATTTTTTTAAAGGAAATTAACTAAAACTTATTCAAATTTATTTTTCGACATTAGAAGGACAAGTAATCTTCAAAATGGCGTATCAGAGATTAATTTTGATAAGGTATTAAGGGAAATATTTCATACCGACAAAAAACACTCTTTAGAAATAATATAAATAGAGATACTGCAATATTTTGTGTGGTTTTATATACTTTGATACAAAGACATAATGTTTCTATTCCTTCTAAAAATATCTCAATAGAGACCTACCCTAGTGTAATCCAAATTCTCTTGCAGCTTAACATCAGGACAAACGCCGGGCAATGTGTACTCCGTTGCAAAAACACTTACAAAACACCACGACAACACAAACAACAACATTTTAAAACAACTGGAACGTCTCAGAGTAAGATAACGAATGGACCAGAGTCAGCCCACGCGATAATTATCCAATGTTCTGACCCCCGTTGTAAAGACGATTTATACTGAAATAGATGTAAATTGACCACGTTTTGAGACGTAATATGGACTTCCTTTCGTCTGATTTATTGGCAAAAGTGTTGTTTACGTAACTTTTTGCGTTGTGGTAACAGGATGGTTGCTTGTTGTCCTTAATTGAAAGACCGTCTAGGTGATGCGTCATGACTCCTATTTTAATATTCAACATTACTTAATTTCAATTCACAATTTATGTATTTATTTAGCTTCTGCCCGCGATTTCGCTCGCGTAGAAAAGTTACTTTTCTTTAGGCAGCGATAGCCTAGTGATATTACTATTTGACGGTCAAGATAAAGGTCTCGAGTTTGAGTCGAAGGCACGCACCTCTGACTTTTTGAACGGTGAAGGAAAACATCGTGAGGAAACCTTAGAGATTTTTCTCGACGGTGTGTGAAGTCTGCTAACCAGCATTAGGTCAGCGTGGTGGACTATAGTCCAATGAGAGGAGACCCGTGTCCAGCAGTGGGATAGAATTATGGGTTGATGATGACACGAGATGAGAGAATTATCCTCATAAAACGCAACGCATAAAACCAAAAATAAAAGTACTGTGAGTTTTTTCTCCTAAATTCTGTTTGCATTTTTCTTTTCTAACCATAATATTCTGTACTTATATCCTATAGAAAAAGTTGGCAACCCTACTCACAGATTATAGGTTCGTAGAACAGGGAGTTAATAAACAAAACAATTGTATCTTTACCAAGAAGTATTTGTTAAAAGTAAGTATGTAAAACACGATAGGTACTTACAGAAGCCAGCACATCAAGCTACCCCAATCTGTCAAATTTCTTTGATAGGATTTCAACTTTAATACAAAGTAATAAGGTTCATGTTCAATTGGGAATATTTGACAGTTTAGGATGTCTGTACTTAAGGAAAAATATTGTGATGAAAGTCTAACCATCTGCTCAGCGAGAGATCCTTTTTTTTTATACCACTAAGGTAGCAAACAAGCATACGGCCCACCTAATGGTAAGCGGTTACCGTAGCCTATAGACGCTTGCATCACCTAGGGTATCACTTGCATGTTACCGTTACGTTATATAAAAATAATAAAAAAAACAGACAAACATGAACACTTCTGCTTATCACATAAATATTTGTGTCCTGTGGGAATCGAACCCACGACCGATCAACAGTCCTCACGTTCGTATAACAACCGAGACCGACGGATTTACGTACTCTCTGAGGCACGGAGGGGTCTCGATTTATTTAGAAAGGTTACCCATCCACAGACCGATCGCGGTTAGCACAGCTTTACCTTGCAGATCGGTTAATCAGTGTAGTTGGTATTCGACAATATAATACCGTATTCACTCCAAGAATCTTATTTATTCCAAGAAATTTTTGTTTTGTTGTACTTAAACACCGTTTGAACTTTGATAACCTTACGTTGATTTAATAGCAGCAAAACATTATTTAAACCATTCATTGCTAAGACTGCGTGAAAGTAGGCATCATGTTGAAAACATTTATATTTTTTATGTTTGTTTGTGTGTGTAATGTGTATGGATATTTTACATTGCCAGGAAAATGTCCGGAAAATGTTAAAGTTCAGGAAGAATTTCGACTAGCCGATGTTAGTATACTTTTTTTTTTATTAAGTTGTGTTAATAGACGCAGTGATAGCCTAGTGGTATGACCATTGGACTGGCTCGAAGATCTCGAGTTCGAACCCAAGGCACGCACCTCTGACTTTTCGAGTTCATGTGCGTATTAATAATTAATTATCACTCGCTTAAACCGTGAAGGAAAACATCGTGAGGAAACCTGCGTACCTTAGAGATTTTCGCGACGGTTTGTGAAGTCTGCAAACCCGCACTAGGCCAGTTTGGTGGACTATAGCCTAATCCCTCTCAATCTGAGAGGAGACCCGTGCCCAGCAGTGGGATAGTATATGGCTTTGTGATCAGTGTGTGTACGTAAAAGCCAGAGCATGACAGGGTCTTCATCCTTCGAGCTTTTTATCACATTCTTCTATTAACTTATTATATTTTCCAACAGTTCTTCAACAAATGGCACCAAGCCTACCACTACTCGAGTGATGGGCAGAACCAGAACAACTGTTCCGTGATAGAACTGCAGACGAGGCCAACCGGCATCTACCTGAACCAGTCCAGGGTCGACCGGGGCCTGTTCCATCGTTACAGTATCGGGAGACTTGAGATACCGACGAGAATCGAAGATGGAGCGCAATTGGATGTGACCTTTACGTTTCAAGACGCGCCCAGAAGATGTAAGTATACCCTGTTACTTAACATACCATCAGGCCTGTATTTCTCAAAAAGTTAGGCAGGTGTTACATAGATGTATAAGGCCCATGTAATGAGCAAGTCTTACACAGCCTTTTTTTATTAAAAATGGGCTTGCTCTTGACTTCAGATCTATTCTATTCTATTCTATCTCTAGCTCCAGAGCAAAGATGAGGTCGACGGTGGGGTGAGCACACCCAGAAGATGCCTACTCACCCTACTTCTAAATAGATTCTATAAACTCGGAAATACAGACGCAGGAAGGGAGTTCCACTCCTTGGCTCTGCGCATTACAAAATATGATTTACAGCCCTATGTGCGAATATGTGGAATATCAACCTTGTAGTAATGATATCCTGAAGTGTGTCTGGAGCTCCGATGGTAGAAGGGGGAAGGCGGGATAAGCTCATGAAGTACTTGAGCACACTCTCCACTCGCTAGCAGGTCAAGCTATTGGGTAAAACTGTCATATTTACCCAATTTAATATCAACCCTATTGTTTTGTATTAAAGTTGAAAATCAATCAAAGAAATTTGACAGATTGTGGTAGCTCTGTACAATCTGTAAAAAACCGACGAGTAGGTTGCCATTAACTGGGCATACATCTAAACTCCGAGCTGAGAATTTCATAGAAAAACCCAATTTTTGCTTGAAGTGGTAATCCAACCTTGACGTCAGCCACGGAGGGCCTCGTGGCTAAGTTATAGCTACGTTAATCTACCGATCTGCAAAATTAAGCTGTGCTAGCCGCGGTCAGTCTGTGGATGGGTGACCATTCTTAACGCATCAAAACCTCTCCGTGTTTTTGAGAACACGTACAGCCGTTGGTCCAGGTTGTTATGCGAGAACATCTAAGAAAATCGTTAGTGGTAATCAGAAAGCCTGACAACCGGTCTGTACTCAGGATATCGGTATTGCCTAGAAATTGGGTTGCGGAGGTCAGATGGCAGTCACTTCGTGTAAAATACTGATATTCAGCCGCATCTGGTTTGACTGGAAGCCAATCCCAACGTAGGGAAAAAGACTCGAAGGATGATATACATAATATACTTTTAGTCCATTTTATCAACTTGTACCTTATCCTGCTTGGATGGGACAACAGCAACAACAGTCTATATCTAGTTATAATGTCATTTATCTATTTATTTATTATTACTTTATTAGAACTGCCGCAGGCCATTTACACTAATTGAGGACACCGCTCGAACACAGACTTCACACAACACTTTAGGCACAATCATCTTCTATCCATCGGCAAAAATATCACAATTTGTACTGGCCTCCAAGAGAGCGTTGAGCGCAGTGAGAGATCGAGGTACAGGCGACTTTGCACGCGCCACGGTTCGGCATGTACTTACGTATAGCAAAAAAGCTTGTGTTTTCTGCTACGGCTGTAATTATTAGGTACGAATAAACGTGTTAGCTTTTCATGTAGCTCTGGTGCCACAATTTTACTGTGGAGAATTTTGTACATAGTTATGACCTGATCATAATTCCTTCTAACCTCCAGGGAATTGTAACCTATGTCATGTGGTTGTTTTTTTTCAGTGATGAACAGAAGGTATCCGTTCAGAGTGCTGGCTACTAACTACAACTATTACGCCACTGTCTACACTTGCGAGTACAGTGAACTTATCGACAAGCATTTTAGTAAGTAATATCAAAAAGTAAAATAATATTGGCATACGTATTGATTGCTGAAACTTACAGGAATATTAGACATTGAAATGAAACATTTTTTTACGGATTTTATCGCGTTATATTGATATTATTAATCCCGACATTTCGGACCCTTTACAGCATCCATGGTGACGGGTAGACTCACCATACTCAGGTCTATATCAATATAACGCGATAAAAACCGTGAAAAGTAGTTTTATTTCAATTGGCATACGTTTCATCACCATCATTATCATTAACAGCTTTTATTTTAGAAAAACAAAGTAGACAATTATTAGGTAAAATAGGTACGTAGGCCTTTCGGGGCCTAAATAATCTGGTTCCCTGACATGACAGCTGACAAAATTTTTGGTTTTGATAATTAATTATATTTTTGCGGGGTATTTTGTAACACGTTGTATACTGAAATGACTCACAATACACGTATATTGTTATCGGACGGGTGGTCAAGTTATTAATAAATCGAAATAATTCATAAATTCGGTCAGAACAATGTCTACGGCTACGTAGAAAATAATAAAAATGACGCATAAAGATTAAATTATCAGATTATGAAAAATATCAGCAAGCCGAAACAATATCATCTTGAATTCATACACTGTCCCACTACTGGGTACGAGTTTGCTCTTAGAAGGAGAGGGTTTAGGATATATCCGACCACGCTGGGCTAAAGCAGGATGGCAGTCTACACACGCCGTCAAGGAAATCTCACAGGCTTACAACTTCCCTCAAGATGTTTTCTTTCACAGTTTAAGCGAATGATAATAAATTCACAATAATACGCACATGATTCTTAAAAGTCAGAGGTGCGCCTTGGATTGTAACTTAAGACCTTTGACTTGGCAGTTCATAATTTCAGTTTTTCATTTTTTATTAAGTATTTCATTCAGTTTTTTAACTTCACAGTTTATGTATGGATTCTTTCCCGAAATGAAATCCTGAACGACGTCTCCAAGGAGCTTGCCATCAAACCTCTATCACGAATCGGAGTAGACCCGAAGCAGTTGGTCAAGGATGACCTGTCCAAGTGCTCACCTAAGTACTTCGAAGATAAGCAGGCTGAGCCACTGACGTTTAGGTACCCTGTAGTGATACGGTAGGATATTGAAAAAGACAAAAAACTCTTTGTAACGGACCTATTAAATGTATCTGAAAATAATTTACTTTTTAATGTCAACCTCATTTTACTTTACTTACCTCTTTCCTATTATGTTGGGATCGGCTTCCAGTATAACCATATACCATTAAAAACGTCTGTGGTCTAGTGGTACGCGTGGCGGACTGTTGATCACGAGGGTGTGGGTTCAATTTCCACAGGACATTAGAATTAAGTTATATGAAGCTAAAGTGGCAATAAGTTAAAGTGTTCACCTCGCCACTACTATTGCACCAAGCATCGTAGGTTCGATTATATACCACTTTAGTTTCAAACAATCATACGGCCCACTTGATGGTTAGCCGTTACTGTAGCCTATAGACGCTTGCAACACCAATGGTATCACTTGCATATTGCCGACCCTGTAAAAGGAAAGAGGAATACTTGGGTTGGCAGTATAAGGGTCAAAGTCACCCCACTGCCAACACAACGTTTCCTCGCGGAACACTGGCAACCTTGCTCACCGTAAGGAACACAACACAGCTCAAAGCAGATATTTTGCGAGTTTAATTTGTATTTTTTTTTACTTTGTGGTTATTAATCGTTTATTTGTAAAGTCCCTCAGGGCAAGGTTTGTTCCCTAAAGTAAGACTCTCTTTTTAAAAATAAGAATGATTAGTTGTAAAATATTTAATTCTCTTAATTTAATTCGTTGGCTTGTACGTGAGCCGTCCAGTGATACCGACACATGGCATCGCTCTGGTTCACCTTCTCCAGGTACGCCACGCTCGCTGATGGTACCGAGTTCAGCTCGTGGTACGCCTGCCTGAGGATTACGTCAGATAGAGTGGGACTTCGGGACAGTATCCACGCTGAAACTGAAATAGATTTATGAAGGTTTAAATGATATGAAACCTCTTTTATGAAGGTTTATATGTTATGAAACCTCTTTATTTATCAACCGACGAAAAACAAAAAACGGAGGAGGTTCTCAAGTCGACGTGTATATTTTTTCTTTTTTTATGTATGACCACGCATAACTTTTTACAGTATAGTCCGATTTTGATAATTCTTTTTTGACTTCTAATCAGAGAATGGGCATTTCTTTGATCTATAGTTTTACCTGCCTCATTTATCTCGAGGTTGCTAGTGCGATTGATAAACTAGAGGACTTGGGTTCGATTCCCAGGTCGAGAAAGTATTCTTAGGTTTTTCTATGAGATTCTCTGTAGCAGCTCGAAGTTTGGTTTTGTACCGGGTTAATAGGCTCACCCTCTATTACATGGAACCCAATTATGCTGGCCAACGGTGGGTGTAATTTAGTACATATCTGCCTAACCATTAGGGGAAACAGGTGTGATGGTATGATAAGCGTGTAGTTAAACTCGAAGCCCACCCTAATACAAACTTAGATTGCACTCTATTATCATAAGCAGTCTCTATTCTTTCTTGTATTCCTCTTGTGGGAACTAAGGGCTGGCGGACCTTGATACAGGCTACTATGTCACCTAGCTAGGAAGCCAGATATGCTCTAATTGTTACATCTTTATTTGATGACTATCCCCAACTTGTATAACTGTATATTTTTGTAACAGACTGTACCACACGTTTTTATAATTAAATTATTATTCTCCTTTTTTCGTCTTTATACTTACTAATTACATTTTTAAATATTTTTATAAAATAAAAAAAAGACAAAAACATTTAAAAATATAAAATAGAGGCCCACCGGTATCAGGAGCAGGGTCCAAACTACCGGTGGTTAGGGCCCCAGAGACAGGAACCTCCTCACAATACGCGCCGTATCAAGGAGTACTGCCTTCTGAATCAGGCCCTTAACCCAGCCACCCAACTCGAGCCTCCTGAGGTGTTGGTCGATTCTCTTGGCCATAAGTCCATTGACCGTAACGACTACCGCCACAATGATGTCCGAGTCCACATCCCACATGGCGACCACATCGTGAGCTAAGTTGAGATATTTTAACTGTTTCTCTTTCTCAGCCTTCACGAGGTTCTCAATTATTATTATATTGTTGGGGAAAGGCTCGGAAGATGGTGATGGCATTCGTACCTAGGTCTGTCCTACAGTACACACATAAAGGCTGACCATTATGATAATGACGGTCTACTTACTGTATTTAAACCCCAATGCATCATTACTCTTGCAGCCGTACACAATTGCGTAATTCGTGTAATCAGTTGATAGTACTTTCAACGGAATACCGACTGGATCTGGAAAGTGATTAGGTTGATTATAAGAAGGTTAGTTCTCAATTTGTCTATCTTATAATTATGTAGGGTTAAGTTAAATTTTTATCAATGATAAGACCACAGAAGGAGACCGTCTTCGATCTTCGTATGCTGGAATTCATCTGGCTCTGGTGGTCTGCAGTCTAGAAGCTCTTAAAGACCAGTAACTCATGAGAAAATGCTCTGTTGTTGCTGGGTAGCGTTGTTCCTTTAAGTAGCGTGCTAGCTCGATTTCTATAAGCTCATCATCAACCCATATACTGTCCCATTCTACCACGCTAGCCTTATGTGGGTTAGCAGACTTCACATGCCATCGAAAAAATCTCTTAGGCATGTAGGTTTCCTCACGATATTTTCCTTCAACGTTTATGCAAGTAATCATTAATTATTAATAAAAAGCAGTGACTTGATAATTATGACCGTTGGACTGCCGAGTTCGAATCCATGGCATGCAGCTCTGACTTCTCAAGAGGGGTTCGAACGTTTTTGGAAGCTGGCATATCTCCTCGCTAATTGAAGGGGTCCACAGTCTATCATGGTCGTGGCGAACTTCCCATGGGCATGACTACAGGGTAAGTGAAGGCAAATACGGTTTATAGTCGGAAAAAAGTCGAAAAAAAGGATATTTTCCTTCACTGTTTTTACGCACAAGCTTTCGAAAAGTCCGAGATGCGTGCTTTGGGTTGGAACTCGAGACCTTTGCCTTGGCTGTCAATGGTTATCACTAGGCCATCACTGCTTCTTTGTTTCTATAGACGAAAAAACTAAGTAAATCTCACCAATATTGCTCTCCTGTATTACAAAAACGGCATCAGCTCCAGGTACGTAAGTGGTGTTCAAATGCAGCACATACTGGATGCCTTCCCTCACGTATACGTGTTCAATTTCCACACGTCGCCCGCAGTACTGGAGGCGTTTGTACGCACAGTGTCCCATGTATTCATACCAGATCGGGAACCTCTCAATTTCGTACCATTGGCCTAGGAACTTAAAGAGAAAGGAAGGACATCAATTTATTTGCGTTGACATGACATATAGGATTTTGAACGTAGTAAGTAGGATCTTTTCACCGAATTCGTTTAGGGTGGTACTGTTACCAAATATTCTGGCGCTGAACAATTTCTGTTCTACTTTTTAACATTACTATGTTCCGGTTTGAAGGGCAATGTACTCAGTATTATTTATTTATTTAGTTGTGGTTAATCAACAGTTGTTTCAGTGGAACATCTATAAAATTATTACATTGTGTGTTTATTAATACTGCACACTTAATTATAGGTAAACACTGCATGTTAAGTGTTTTACAAAAGAACCTAGGGTATAATTCATTAAATGGCAATATAAATTGTTATGTAATAATTTACAATAAACCTCTAAGGACAAGATAGCCTCTGCATAGTTATAAATAAGTGTTTCCAATTAATGTTGTCAGGTCGCTAGCGTGTAGTCAATAAGGTTACCGTATTCATTAAGTAGGTACCTTGCATAATCGTGGTTTATGGGAGCAAGCACCAAATTTAGTTTTACGAAAGGGTTGAAACAAGGGTAATGAAGTTTCGGGGAACGGGGAACGCTGTCGCTGCCATAGTGACGGAAAACATCATGAGGAAATCTGCATGCCATGATTTTCTCGATACGCCATCGAGTAAAGACTGCCAACCTGTACTAGGCCAGCGTGGTGGACTATAGCCTAACCCTTCTCCTTCTGTGAGAAGAGACTCTCGTGCCCAGCAGTGGGACAGTACATGGGTTGAAAATGTACCTAAAGCTAGTTATTAATTTTATTTATTTACAGGCATACACATACAACTTTACAGTAATAATAAAAAAATCAATACGTTGCAGCATTCACATTACAGTAAAATTATACTTAGATATATGTATATACAAATAATTATGTACATGATGAGATCAAGAACCATTCTTAATTTTACCTCTTATCCATCTTCTCACATAATCTTAAACATTCACGACACACATCCATCCATCTCATTGCAAACAAGTCACACTCCGGTGACGATTTCAGAAGCGTATTAACCAATGTAAGTGCCCGAACCAGGGGAGAATTCGCGTGCGACACCGTGCGAGACTCCGGTACAGCCAATAACCTGTGTCTCCTCGCTCGTAGTTGGTTCTTGGAGAGATTAGGTACCAATAAAAAGTTTAACTAGCTGAGACACAAGTTCTGGGCAGTTCTAATATGCACGTGATGTCAAACAGGGCTTGGAATTGAATTATGGAGACCAATTACTTGGCATTTGGTTATCCGTAATCAAATCACTAAGCTATCACTGCACACTTTCATTTCCATAAGTGACAGAGCGTAGGTACCTATTAGGTATCGAGAATTACAAAGTAACCTGTTAATTGTTACTGTGGTCTGCAGGAAGTACTATTTTTTATTGCTAGGTATAATTATTACCAAAATCTTAACTTTTTAAAATTTTGCTTCATTAGTAGTCCACAAGTATGACTAAAATTTTGCTTCATTAGTAGTCCACAAGTGTGACTTAGCAGTCATACTTGTGGACTACTAATGAAGCAAAATTTTAGAGTTCTTGGGTTCAATTCCCAGGTGGAGGAAACTCTTATAGGGTTTTTCAGTAGCAGCTCGGAGTTTGGATTTGTGCCCAGTTAATGATAATAAGGCTCGCTCCCTTTTATATGGGACGTAAACATATCGACGAACTCTGTATGTACATTAGTACACCTCTGCCTAACCTTTTGGGGAATACAGGCGTGATAGTATGTTCCTTTTTTCTTTCTCTCCTTCAAAATAAATTGCAACTCGTCATCATCACCCGCAGCCTGACTTCACCCATTGTTGGGTATAGGCCTCTCTTTTGTAGTTCCAGTTTCCATGCTTCTGTGCCAGTCTCATCCATATCTTCCCTGCGATGGTAAAATTTCATCCGCCCATCTCGCTAGCGGACGACCAGGTCCTTCTCCCAGTTCTCGGCCACGACTCTGTTACAGCTTTACTCCACCTACTACCACCACGCCTTGCTAGGTGTCCTGCCTTGGAACTGCTAACTGTGACGTAGTAGGAACCTTTTTTTTTTTTATGACGGACATAGTTTTTAGCTCGAGGGAGCTTTAAAAACTTTACCGGACTAGGTGGCGAGGCACCAAATGCCTCCAGCCAGGGGCAACTTATAAACTAAGCAACACAGCTAAGGGCGTCCCCTGCGGGACTCGGACCTCGGCTTAGGGCGTTGCTGGGGGGACAGCTAGGGACGGCTGGATCTGGGTTTGAAGTAGGAACCCCGTCTGCGAATGTATTTATGTGCGACGCGCGGGGTGAGGCTTGAGGCGCGGAGGGAGCGACGAGTGGCGATTTCACATAACTCACCTCTTCCAAATCAAAATACTCCATAGTTTCTACATGAGGACACGTTCCAAATTGCAGCACTTGTCCCCCACATGGTAGTCCCCACAAAATCACCAGAATATTCACTAGTAACAATTTCTTATACATATCTATTGAGTACGATCTTTAGGATAGACAACTTTCGTGAAATGCTGTTTGGCAGCTCAGATTAGATTGTGTTCTATCTTTATCTTGCAGGGACGATAGATATCTGAGATAGATCTGTTATCTTTGTTTTTTTTTTATTAATGATAATGATTTTGACCGAGTTTGGATGGAACGTGTATTCGGTTCAGAATAGATGTAATATGAAGTTTGAATATTACGACATTATAAGTAATATTTAAACTGTATACTGTATGTACTAATCTATTTTTATTTTTTGTACTTATTTATACGTTTTATTATACCACTAAAGTGGCAAATAAGCATATGGCCCACCTGATTGTAAGCGGTTACTATAGGCCTATAGACGCTTGTAACACCAAGAGTAGGTATTACTTGCGCGTTGCCAACCCTGTAAAACGAAAGAGGAATAGTTGGGATGGCAGTATAAGAGTCAAAGTCCCACCACTGCCAACACAACGTTTCCTCGCGGAGCACTGGCAATCTTCCTCACCTTAAGGAACACAACACAGCTCAAAGCAGTGTTACCTATTTCACTTCGATTATCTGGAAGGTTTCCATTGAGATCTTTTAACAGCCGGAACCAATTACAAATTAATACAGCCTTAGATTTACTTTTTAACTTAAGATCCATACAAGTAATGTCCAAAATCCTATCTCTATAAGCATATCTATCAATAAAGTTGTCGTTGGAATCGACCGATAATGCGTCACTACGAGCACCTAGTTCTAAATATAAAATAATACAGAACAAAAGAAGACCTTTTGTTGATTTTTTGTGTTTCTATAATAGCACGTTCTTATAAAAACAAATCTATTGAAATAAAAGGTAATAAACTTCCTATTTACTAATAATAATAGACGTCATTTAAATGGAATACGATTAGATTTCGTTCACGAGGAATTGTAGAAGAAGAGAGGTAGGGCATAGTAGGAGTACCTAATTCCACTCAAATTGGAGCTGCCCGACTGGGGAAATACCTCCGCCTTGCAGAAAATCAAAGTGAAATAACACTGCTTTGAGCTGTGTTGTGTTCCTTACGGTGAGCAAGGTTACCAGTGCTCCGCGAGGAAATGTTGTGTTAACCCTTCGGGGAATCCAGGCGTGATGGTATGTATTATTGATCATGTAACAATAAAATTGTAGGGTAGCTGTCAGTAATTAGCGTCTTGATGATATAATTACTGACACTGACCACCACAGTCTACCCGTGACCATGGACGCTATAAAGGGTCCGAAACGTCGGGATTAATAATATCAATATAACGCGATAAAATCCGTAAAACATAGTTTTATTTCAATTTATATATTCGTGTAAATGTCAGAAATCAATAAGTAAGTATGCTAATAAATACACCATCTTTACAAGCAAATATTATGATTACAATACAAATTACAGTAATCATAAAATAAAAAGACGACACCTTGACACAAACCCTCTAGTCTGTACAACAAATCTCCCCGGAACTCGTCAACTGAAGCCAACAAAAACTATTCTCTTTATAAGACGTAACTTTTTGCGTCAGGTTTCAGTTGCTTGTTAGCTTTGGCAGTTTATGTTTGTCATTATGTTGGTCCAATGTTTTGTGTTGGCATTCGTAATATGGAGGGTGGAAGGTGCTTCGATGAATATGAGCTGTCCTGTGGTCACTCCAAGGGAATTGGACTGGAAAGCCGTAAGTTTAGTGGTTTTTTTTCCCAAATTTCCTAGTAGTTTCTACATATTTCCAGTTCTTTACTTCTTTGAATGTATGTGATGACATGGTTAAAGTACCTACTAAGAGCACAGAATATTTGTCCCACGTGGGAATCGATCCTATGACCTGTAGCACAACCAATCACGGGACATCTAACTTCTTAACTTCTTCTTCTAACATCTTTATGACTTCGAATTCATGTGCAGATCAAAAATTGATAGTCACTTGCTTTAACGTAGAAGGAAACCATAACGAGGAAACTACTTTATTTTTTAAAGTTATTTAGAAAAGGAAAAATACGACCGCGGGCAGGATTCGAAAATGCCAAAAATATACAAAAAGATAGTTAGAAGGTAAGGTGGCATCGTTCGACATTAAACTACCTGTAAAGTAAGTTGTGTCGGTTGAAAAGCAACAATTGCATTTCTATAGGTGTTACTGACGTCACCATAAAGACGTAAATTCAGTATGTGAAGGAAAAATTCGACATGACGGGTAGGTATCGCGGTGGCTTAGTGGTCATAGCGTCTGGTGTACCTAACCAGAAGACGCAGGTTCGAATCCTGCCCGCGGTCGTATTTTTCCTTTTCTAAATAACTTTAAAATCTTAGCATGGAAAATGCCAAAAATATACAAAAAGATACTTTATTTTTTGTTCACTTTTTGTTTCACTCATTAGTAATGTGTCACTTTGTACCCTTGGTGAACAATATATTATTAATCCAAAGCAAGTAATAACTATAAAGTACTGCAACATACCACCACGCCTGTAGTCCCCGAAGGGTTAGGCAAAGGTACACTGACAATTCACCGGAATGTTTGGATCCCATGAAATGTAGTCCCTTCATAAAACATTATAAAATTTGAAATATAACTACAATTTACGGATTTTATCGTGTTGTGTTAAAATTTTGGAACTTTTACAGCGTCCATAAATCGTCATTGTAAAAGGTCCAAAACGTTGGGATTAATAATATTAAATAACAACGCAAAAAAAACGTAAGAGAGTAGTTTTAAATAAATAAAAGATAAACAAATAAATGAGTAATGGAAGGAGGGTAGGCAGATATTTGCCCTGCAGTAAATAAATAAATAAATAAATAAATATTTAAATAAATAAATATTTTTGAGACATTTTTACACAGCACCATCTAGTCCCAAACTAAGCAGAGCTTGTACTATGGGTACTAGACAATGGATATAATACTTAGATACTTTTTTTTTTGTAAATATATACTTATAATACATAAGAAACACCCAGACAAACACAAATATTCATGTTTTACCCACACAAATATTTGTGTCCTGTGGGAATCGAACCCACGACCCCATGATCAGCAGTCCGGTACTCGAACCACTAGACCACAGACGTCGTCAGACGTCGTCGAGTGTGACGACAACGGCTAAATAGTAATCTATCTAATATATAAAATTCTCGTGTCACAGTTTTCGTTGCCATACTCCTCCGAAACGGCCGATTTTGATGAAATTTTTTGTGCTTATCGGGGAGGTCTGAGAATAGGCCAACATCTATTTTTCATACCCCTAAATTTTTTTTTTTATGGCAAAACAACGTTTGCGGGGTCAGCTAGTAATAAATAAATAACATCAAATCAACCGTTTAAATAATATTAGTAGGTATAAGTGACCAAAATCAATATTATAAATTCTCTCCCCAGCTCGACGGTATCTGGTACCTATCAGCGGTGGCGACTGAAGACATGGCAGTGCAGGGAGATTGCGCTACAGTACTCTTCGACCACCAGAACACCACGGACGTGTCCATCAGCTGGATCACCAACAACACCGTGACGTATTACAACGGGTCTGTTGCTTTAATACCAGACCCCAACAGCAACAGCACTGGAGATCTGTTACTGGTGACGTATGACGGTAAGATCCTCAGTATTATTTAGCGGCCCGTACCGGCTTCGCATAGGTGGATATGTGATCGTGGAAATCTATTTTTTTTTCTAAAAAAAAGGAGCTTAAGTTGCTCCTTGTAACATCAGTTAACTGCCAGTGAAAGTCCCGTTAAAATCGGTTCAGCCGTTTCAGAGATTAGATGGAACAAACAACAGACAGACATTTTTTTTTATGTAAGTACCGTATATACTTTCATATTCATTTAGTGAAAAGCTGTTAATTTAGAATTTCAAACAGACATTTCAATTTTATTTATATGTATAGATCTTGGTAGCTGTTGCCTGCGGTTTCATTCGCATCCCAAAGCTTTTTTTGACAAAAGGACCTTCTTCTCCAAGGTCTAATCTATCTCTGTACTAAATTTCATGAAAATCGGTTCAGTGGTTTAGGTCCAAACGCACAATAGACAGATAGACATTATTACTTTCGCATTTATTATATTATGTAAGGATTATAAAAGCAGTGATAGCCTAGTGATAAAATTATTGGGCTGCCAAGTCAAAGGTTTCGAATTCAAATCTAAGGCACGGACCTGTGACTTTTCAAAATCATGTGCGTATTAATAATTAATCCAGTGATGATTAATTATTAAAACGGCTAGGAAAACATCGTGAGGAAAACTCATGCCTCAGAGATTTTCTCGACAGCGTGTGAAGTCTGCCAACCCGTATTAAGACAGCGTGGTGGACTAAAACCTAATCCCTCTCATTCTAAGAGGAGGCACTTGCCCAGTAGTGGGACCGTATATGGGTTCATGATGATGGCTAGTCCTGCTATTATGAAGACAGTACAAGGGGGCTGAAGTGGCCAGTGGTTTTGATTACTTAATCATAATATTAGCCACGTGCGTGCGGCTACACATCGTGCTATGAACAGCCACTATGGACTGATCTATTATTATACGAAAATACCAATGGTCTGGTTAGATAAAGATTCTATGAAATATGGAACTCTCAGACTATGTACGTCTCGGAAGAAGAAAAGAAGTGTGGGAAGCAAAGCAAATAAAAAAGTAGCATCCAATGGATATAGGTAGTGATATATAATAGTCACCTTTCATTCTAACAACACATCACACACACACACACACACTTGTATGATCGCGTGCATCCGCTTCGCTTGACATCCCTATGACACAACAGGTTTTAGCAGAATACCAGCGTCAGGTGTTGCAGTCTGACACATGCTGAGCTGAATACCTTTTGCTACAGCCGGGACACGTCAAAACTCTGAACTTATTTTGTCTTAGTGAATTAGTCGTAGAGTATAAAATTTTGTATTCAGTGAGTTCAGTTAGTAGTACCCCTTCTGTACTCACTTTTTGTATGTCCTGTATAGTAGCGAATAATGTATTTTCTTTCAAATTATTTGCAATATACATATACTTAATCAAAAATGAATTTTATAATATAGGGTAATTTTACTAATAATGCAAAATACTTAAACACAATTGCCAGCTCCGTCGAACCGTGTGCGATTTTTTTTAAAACAAATTATATGTATAATATTTTTGGGAAAGTTTTTTTTTTGTCATGAGTACCACGGGTTGAAGTATTTTACACTAATTACAGTCACCCTATATACATAATCATAATTTAAATAGTATCTAATACAAACAATACCGGATGATAAACATTTTTATGTACATCGCTAATTTTCACAAGTTACTGTTAAATCAATTAACGAGTACAGAATTGACACCAATCTTTGTTTTAGAGACGTGTTTATTGAAAACAATGTTGTAGGTACTGTAATAATATTCTCATCATCTATTAGTATTGCTGAAAGAATCCTTTCCTCCGTGATTACACGCAAAAAAAAATAAAAAAAAAATAATGACTTATTGATGCTCACTTGAGCATAAGTCATTCTTGAGCAAAAGTGTCAGAAATCTCTTCAGGTTTACTTTATTAGTAGATATTACAACCTGATAATCTATTTACGTCTTTATGGTGACGTCAGTAACACCTATTGAAAAGCAAGTTTTGCTTCTCAACCGACATGACTTACTTTACAGTTAGTTCAATGTCGAACGATGTCACCTTACCTATTATCTTTTTGTAATTTTTTGGCAATTTCCATGCTACGATTTTAAAGTTATTTAGCGAAGGAAAAATTCTTCATGGCGGGTTGGACTCGCACTCGGGGATAATGTTGCTATCTATAAGCAAAAGAATTTTCAGAATCGGATAATTATTTCCGGAGATTACCCCTTAGATACAAACTTACAAATTTTATCTTTTTATAATGTTAAGTAGGATAAGTGGTTTATATTTGTATCACTATCTATTGGACTTGATAAGCGTTCAAACTTATTAACGGACTGCCAGTAACAAATGAATCGATAAATTTACTTTCTAGAATATAATAGAATATTACACACCATAAATGCCAAGTACAGGTTTAAGAATCTGGAGTGGTACAATGGTTGGTACTTATTAACGCTAAAAGTGATCTCTTACACAGACCTTTAGATGGACTTAAGAGAAACGGAAAGGTGATAATTAGGTAGTCTGGCGCACATAAAAAGATAGGAGATTAGATACTGAAAATAAAACACACAAATTGCAATCCTATCCTGTCCTACTCATACAATAATCCTACTAATCATCCCTACTAATATTATAAATGCGAAAGTAACTCTGTCTGTCTGTCTGTTACGCTTTCACGTCTAAATCACTGAACTGATTTTAATGAAATTTGGTACAGAGATAGAGTTGACCTTGAGAAAGAACATAGGATAGTTTTTATCTCGGACTTTTGAAGAAAGTTCTCTTGGAAACGCGATATAACCGAACTCGACGCGGGCGAAGCCGCGGGCGGAAAACTAGTATATTTAATAAATGTGTATGTTTGTGAGGATGGATAGATAGTTGGATGGTTTGTTCTATTTCACGCTAAATCTACTAGATTTTGATGAAAATTTACATTTTTATTATGTATAAGTACATCAGAATAACATAAAGGCGATATACAACGATTTTGAGTTTATTAGCCAAATTACACCGATAATTAAAAGTAACATTTCCACGCGGACGATGTCGTAGGCAGAAGCTAGTGCTGTATAAAAATAAAAGTTATTTTTTGTTTAACAAAAAACCGGCTTCACGATTTACCTATATTTTATGTACAAACTTAAGCCAAAAAGGAGAAACTCCAACATGAGATGATAAGTACCAGACGAAAATATGTACTTGAATAGCTCTAGAAAATAATAAAACACATTATGCGTCTCTATTATGCGTCCCATTATTATTATTAATAGTTGAGGGTTGCCCTCGAGTTTCTGGGATTCCATCATCAGATCCCGACTTGATACCAATGGGACTACGGAAGAGAATAAGCATTGCCATTCAACGTAGCCATAAATAAATAAAATAAAAATCATTTATTTTCAGACCATCAGATCCATAGTGTTCAAATAAAAAAAAAAAAAACAAAAATAATTTATTTCTTCAGCAAAGTAAATTACACAAACAGAATTAGTGATTGGAGCCTCCCTTAAAGCAAGTAATGCCTGTATTGGGAGACTCCGCTCTTCCATATCAAATATTATGATTTTCTATAAAAACATACGGTATTTGTGTGTGTGAGTATATGTTTGTGTGTAATTGTGTGTGTTTGTGAATGTAGGAGCAGGTTAAGGTTAGTAACAATATAACTTATAGATAATGTTAGTTTAAATGATAAAATAAAAGTGACAAAGGAGAAAAGTAACACCCCCAATGGGCAGGCTCACCTTTACAACATGTAGACCAGTGAACCTGCCAATCAGGGCTGAATCGAGTCGCTCACCCACCATCCGCAGGACTCGGTTCGAGCTTCGCCGCACCCTGTTCACCAGCGAGGCGACCTTTTTTCGCATTACTGCGTAAAAATTATCCACGCTGACATTGGCAAACATACCCGACGCTCTACAGTAGCGTGGGAGCCGGAAGATTATTTAATAAATTTATAAATTATATTTCTTTCCTTCTTTTCCTGGTTACGCTTCTAGGCGATAGCGATAGGCAGAAGTAATTTGGTCAAAAAATCCTATCCTAGCTTTAGCTTTAGCTTAGTTTAGCTTATTTTGTAGTTCATTAAGTTTTAATGTGTTAGATAATAGTGGAAATTTCCACTATTATCTAACACATTAAAACTTAATGAATAATTACTTATTTTAAATAAAAATCACATCATTTTCCTTCGCTAAATAACTTTAAAATCTTAGCATGGAAAATGCCAAAAAAATACAAAAAGATAAAAATCACATAGATTATAAACAATACTTTAAAAGAGACCATGATTCTCTGAGTTTGTTTCGGCATTTCTTCTCAGAGGTCGTCAACTAGGAAATGCCGGCTCCATCTAGTTTTAATTAATAATTAGTAATAAATGTCATTGATCATGTAACAATAAAAAAAAAGTAATTATATCATCAAGACGCCGACCACCTCAGTCTACCCGTGACCATGGATGCTGTAAAGGGTCCGAAACGTCGGGATTAATAATATCAATATAAGCGATAAAAAATCCGTAAAAAGTAGTTTTATTTCAATGTAAATTTCAGAAATCAATACTTAAAAAATTATAATTTATAGTTATTTTTGTTTCCATTTAGTACCTATCGTGCTTCGAACAGAGTGTAGTGTACCTAATTAATAAACAAACAAATTAACTAATTGAATTAGGCTAAATCGGAGTTTAGCTAACACCGACCTATCAAATTGGATTAATTGTGTTACGGGCAGAATAGTAGGATTTCTATAGCCTATTTTACTATTATTATTTTGAATGAAGGTACTTATATGTTACACTGATTATTATTGGAAATTAGCGAAATGTATCTATAAATCATTCTAGTTATTGTACCTGTATGAACAAAACATTTGCATGCTACATGTAAACATTATAAGCAAAAGTATATGGACAACTTTAAATTATAAGAACTGCAGTATTACTGCTATACTATACTTTAAGCAATATTTTTTTATTTAATTGATTTGAATTAAGAGATTATGAAAGCGAAGCGTCAGTCGCCCAGTGGCCCGATGGGTGGATGATATTGCAAAATTCGCTGGTCCAACCGGCGCAAGAATGTTGCAAATGGTATAGATTAAGGCATACCTATTTTTATTTTATTTATTTATTTAATTAGGTTCCCTAACAGCATACATATTTTACAATAAATAGAAAAGTTACAGACGCCAGAAGTTCAAGTTATCCAAAACTGTCAAATTTTTACAACTGCTTATGAACTATATTGTATTGTATTTAAGTTGAAAATCCATCAAAGAAATTTGACAGATTGGGGTAGTCTGATGTGCTGGCCTGTGTACATAGAAAAGGTCTGATACATACACCAATTACAGTTACACACAACATTTACCACTGAAGCACATAATTATAATATTACAAATTTAGATAAGATAAGGTTAGAACTACTAAAATTAATAAAACAATAATACAATGATTATTATACTAAATTGCTTGAATACTTAATGCATGAAGCTTAAATTTGTCTGGAATATTTTTTTCTCGAATCTTCGTCTCACATTATATTTTTAAAGGTGTTTTTTATTTAGTTCCTATTTTTAGCAAAAAAAAAATACACAAAATAAGCGACTGAAATTAAGGCTTATGAAACGCATCACCGCAATAAGCAGTGATAGCCTAGTGGTGTGACCATTGGACTGCCAAGTCGAAGGTCTCGAGTTCGAACCCAAGGCACGCACCTCTGACTTTTAGAATTCATGTGCGTATTAATAATCACTCGCTTAAACGGTGAAGGAAAACATCGTGAGGAAACCTGTATACCTTAGAGATTTTTCTCGACGGTTTGTTAAGTCTGCCAACCCGCACTAGGCCAGCGTGGTGGACTATAGCCTAATCCCTCTCAATATGAGAGGAGACCCGTGCCCAGCAGTGGAACAGTATATGGGTTGATGATGATGAAACGCATCACCATTAGAAGTGTGACGGCTCATGCATGACACAACATTGAATTTACCAGCATCGGTATTCCTACAATAAACAACGGTAAACAAATAGGGGACATGACATGTGACGTCATCCAAAGCCCGCAGAAAAATGGCGGCGTTTGAATGGTACTTTATTTAGTGTTTTAAATATAATTTTTAAAAATAATTTAAACATTTCCAATACTATTTATATTTTTTCCTACGTTAAATAAAATATAATAACTAGTAAATATAATTATTTATATTTTTATTAGGGAATATTAATTCTCAGTAAACACAGTCTACTCTATGAATAAAAATACTATTCCTCTTTACAGATGAAAAGACAGAAACCTACTCATTTCTGGATGTGAACTATGAACACTACGCAGTGGTCTTCGCTTGTTATAACAATGAAGATGGAAACAGCAGTACTTGTGAGTATTCTTAGTAATCATCATAGTACTTAGTATTTTTTAAAACACACGGCCGTACTGGTGGTTAAAAATTATTCTTCATTCAGTCAATCCTATTATGGAATGGTCTCCCATCTGAAATCAGGATGGCAAACAGTCGCCTTTCTTTTAAAGTAAAGTTACGTAAATATCTTCAAGATAATACCTTGGCAGATCCATTATCTCGACGTTGATCTTATATGTATATATACCTATGTACGTTTTTATATTTAATATGTATGTTATGTAGTTTTTCTTGTATTTATGTATAATTAATATATTTGTATATTTAGTTTTGTCAATCGTGGTCTTGTATTACTTGACTAGTGCATCTACTGTTTTATCGTCTCTGCATCACCCCAAGGTTGTCTGGCAGAAAATGCCGTATGGCATTCAGACCACCTTTGTACCAACTGTGCATAAAGTATTAATAAATAAAAAAATAAATAAAATAAAAAGGCCATATAGAATAATTTCAGAATGTTGCTATAAGGCCCTGGTCCTATAATATGGCTACTTTTGATGAATTAATATAATATATTATAATTCACTTATATAATCTTATATAATTTAATCACAGTCTAACCAGATACAGCTTGATATCAGTATTTTACACGAAGCGACTGCGATCAGACCACCTTCACAACCAAATTTATTTTTGGTAATACCGACACGCTGAGGACAGATTGGTTGTTAGGCTTTTTGGGCTTCACACACTATCACAAACGATTGTCATAGGTGTTCACCGTACGACAAACGGGATCGACGGCTTTAAGGAGTACATAAGGAGTACATAAGGAGTACATAAGGAGTACATAAGGAGTACATAAGGAGTACATAAGGAGTACATAAGGAGTACATAAGGAGTACATAAGGAGTACATAAGGAGTACATAAGGAGTACATAAGGAGTACATAAAGAAAACATAAGGAGTACATAAGGAGTACATAAGGAGTACATAAGGAGTACATAAGGAGTACATAAGGAGTACATAAGGAGTACATAAGGAGTACATAAGGAGTACATAAGGAGTACATAAGGAGTACATAAGGAGTACATAAGGAGTACATAAGGAGTACATAAGGAGTACATAAGGAGTACATAAGGAGTACATAAGGAGTACATAAGGAGTACATAAGGAGTACATAAGGAGTACATAAGGAGTACATAAGGAGTACATAAGGAGTACATAAGGAGTACATAAGGAGTACATAAGGAGTACATAAGGAGTACATAAGGAGTACATAAGGAGTACATAAGGAGTACATAAGGAGTACATAAGGAGTACATAAGGAGTACATAAGGAGTACATAAGGACTACATAAGGAGTACATAAGGAGTACATAAGGAGTACATAAGGAGTACATAAGGAGTACATAAGGACTACATAAGGAGTACATAAGGAATACATAAAGAAAACATAAGGAGTACATAAGGAGTACATAAGGAGTACATAAGGAGTGTTAAGAATGGTCACCCGTCCACAGACTGACCGTGACTAGCGCAGCTTAACCTTGCAGATCGGTTGAACAGCTTAGATATTACTTAGCCGCGAGCTATAGGTATATACCTACCTATTGCCAGTATAATATAAGCTGACCTCGTATTGTATAGTATTTTCGGACATTGAGAGGTCAGCTTAGTGGCCACTTTAGTCAAGTAGCCTGGCACCGTCTACGTCATAGATTCCGTCTACGTCATGCAGTTACGTGACTTACGCGTGTTCTAATTAGCTTATACGTCTGGCTTACATGCTGCTTTGTCGGTCACACATAAATACCACGTGTTTCTATTAGTGATGTCTTGTACATAACAATATTACAGACACAGACAACTGTTTACATGTCAAAAGATATTTTTTTTATATATCTCTAAGGTAGCAGGCATACAGCTCACCTGATGGAAAGCCCTTAACATAACCTATAGACGCTTGCAACACCAGAGGTATCACTTGTGCGTTGTATACTCTGTAAAACGAAAGAGGAATAGTTGGGTTGGGAGTATAAGGGTCAAAGTCCCCCCACTGCCGACAAAACATTTCCTCGCAGAACACTGGCAATAAAACAAGCAGTATTATTTTACTTCGATTTTCTGCAAGGTGGAAGTACTTCCCCAGTCGGGCAGCTCCCACTATGCCTCTCTTAATAGAAATGGATAAAATATTTTATCGATTTTTTTCATCCGTGAACTTAATAGTTGGAACCCAATAAACATTTTAGACCGGATCAAATTTTCCCAATAATGGGTCCCGACTGTTAGTCGCTATGTTCCGCAATAGAATTTATTATTTGTGTTACGTATGTATCGATAACTTAAAAGAATTCAGGACTTGTTTTTTTTTTCAGTTTTTATTTAAAGTTCAGTTTTTAGGCAGTCAGGTTTTTTGATATTTTTTTTGTTTCCATCTAAAATGCGCATCAAACATTTTACTTAAACGCAAACAAGCTTGGAAACGGGGAAAACCGCAAACAGTTGATTCACAGGTGTAAAATGTCAATTACTATTTAGTTTTTTTAGCACAGCGGTAGTGGCGGCAATTTGCCGGTCAGATGGAGGCCGCGCAGGCGCACGGAAATTTGACCGATTGGAACATCCATGTAATTACTTGATGAATAATTGTAGACCAAATTGATATGGTTCTGTATATCACAGAATGTTTATTTTTGTTTATTTAAAGTGTAACTTGGTTTACTTTGAATAAATATTATAATCAAATCAAATCAAATAATTTATTTGCTTAACACAGGTTACAGAGATGTTAATGAAATGGTAGTGCTCCGTGTTTTACCTGATAAGGTGTGCAATAATAATAGATATATATCATTCTCCTAGCCTATTCACAAATCTGTTATACTGTGTAATTGTGGTCGGCTTATACTCTAACCAATAAGATTCTGTATGTTTTAAAAAGATTAAGCATTGCGTTGTTTTTAAACTTTCAATCTCACGAAGTCCCTTAAATTATTGAAATTTGAACTTTATGTCAATGTCATTGGGGTCATCACACCAGTATTCATGATATAGAATGACCACAATGTTCCTATTTATATAAAAAGAGACTTCATTTCTATTCTAAAGAACCCTTTTTTTAATAATGCTCGACGTTCAATTAGTTTTTTTTCTACTATATTTTTTAATTCCACTCGACTTGAAACTCTTTATGTAGGCACTTAAATGATTAAATTTATTTTAATTAAATGTGTCAAGGCGTAACATGGCTAGATTAGTTGATCAAATAGATTTTTTTGAAGATTATCAGGAAATAATTGTACCTATCTAATCATTGATCAAAATGAGACAGTGATTATGCATTAATTATACATGTAGCAGATTCATGATTATGCCCATAATACCATAAATAAAAATAACATCTCAACGATTCCTCGCGGAGTACTGGCAACCTTGCTCACCGTAAGAAACACAACACAGCTCAAAGCAGTGTTATTTCATTTCGATTTTCTGCAGGGCGGAGGTAAATATATGTATACATAATATACTTTGCATCATATATATCAGCAAGTTTTATTTCTACAAACTCCAACATCGAGTTTTACATATAATTATGTCAATGACATACGAGTATAGTTTGACTTTAATGCACAGAAGAAATAAATGTATGTATATCTGAACACTTGTAGAAATTTAATTCACCGCGTGTGAAGCGGTGCGCGCTCCACTGTGGTCCACACAGGTCATCACTGTGATGGCCATCTTCTAATGACAATGCAATATTACACTCTGCCTATATTTAATTAATTTTTACTTTTTCAGATGAAATATGGAAGCTGACTCGCACGCCGCATCTCAAGGACACAGACGCTGTGAAACTTGACCAAGCCATTGCCAATTACAGTCTTCAAGGGACTCAGTTTTTCACCTTCAATAATACTGAAGACACTTGCAGGGTTAACAGAGGCCATCAGCTTGATACCTCTACCCTTGTTATGACGTCAGCGGCTGCTATTGCGTTGCTCCGGAGATTCTTTTGATGTGAGCATGTTTAATGAAGCAAATTTGAGAATTACGAGTAATTTAAAATATGTTTGTTTGAGGGTTAATTTGAAGCATATCTATGAGAAAATTTTAAGCATCATTTTAAATTTTGTCTTAAAAATGCTTCAGTTTTTTTTTATTCAAATTCTTTAAATTAATTTGAAGCATGTTTAATTTTGAAGAATAAATAATGTTTGAGGGTTACTACGAAGCATGTTCTATAGTAACTTTGAACCACTTTTGAGTGTTAATGTGAAGCAGTTTGGATGGATATAATTTACTAGAATGTTGAAGTATTAATTTATTGTAAGTTTAAGTAATTAAAATAATTTTGTTTGATACATGTGTTTTGTTTTCTTCCACTAAGTTTAACAATCATCACCGTAAAGGCATAAGCATAATATGATGAGTAAGTTATGAAAAGTACAGCATCCACCACCACACGACTATATTCAACTCAAGGAACACCTGCCACCCGGATGTGATCTGCAGTGGACTGTATGGAGAGTACTCAACCAGCTGCGCACAAGTTGGCCGCTGCAAATACAACTTGGCGAAATGTATGATCACAGATCCGGGCGTCACAGAGTGCGAATGTGGTGCCCCTGACCAGACCATGCTACACTTGCTGGAGTGCCCAAAATGCTCGTACACGTGCCTTTGAGGACCTAAAGAATGCCACTGATTTCGCAATTAATGGCTGGCACATTGCCACTCAAACTGTAATACAATAATGTTAGCAGATTATTACTTAGCGGCAGAATCCAGGGTTATCACTTGTCGGCCATGTAAAACGAAAGAGGAATAGTAGGGTTGGCAGTGTAAGGGTCAAAGTCCTCACCCACTGCCAACACAACGTTTCCTCGTGGAGCACTTGCAACCTTGCTCACCGTAAGAAACACAACACAGCTCACAGCAATGTTACTTCACTTCGATTTTCTGCAAGGGAGAGGTACTTCTGTGCAAATAAATCTTTCTTTCTTTCTTCTTCTCCAGTCGGGCAGCTCCAATTTGAGTGGAATTACTCCCACTATGCTCTATCTTTCATATCTGTATCTGGCAATCCAATGTTAATCTTGTCCTTGTCCTTGTTGAGACTGATGGATTGTCTGGTATCTACGACCCATCCATAATAGTTACTGGACGCCCCACACTCCTGCCCATCATTGGTAATTAACATCAGTCTTATATTTTAAATAATGTAATAATAATTACCTAATTACATTAGTAGTCAATACCTCAACTGCTACACTTTACAAAGTGTTATTGGGGTTTTCTAAGAAATTCTTAGTAGCAGATTAGTTTGGATTTGTGCAGGGTTAATGGCAATATATATATACTGTGGGTGTACCTAAAGTATACCCACAGTATAAAACTAAAAAATATACAAATATACAACTAAAAGATAAATAATTGGCGGTGCAAGAAAAATATATCTAGGTACTCAAACTAAAACTATACTTAAAAAGCATCCTGCCTGATCGAACGAAACTGATTTTCAGGCCATCGCTTTACCACACATATTATATTATGTACTAGTTTTCCGCCCGCGGCTTCGCCCGCGTCGAGTTCGGTTATATCGCGTTTCCAAGAGAACTCTTCATAAGTCCGAGATAAAAACTATCCTATGTTCTTTCTCAAGGTCAACTCTATATCTGTACCAAATTTCATTAAAATCAGTTTAGTGATTTAGACGTGAAAGCGTAACAGACAGACAGACAGAGTTACTTTCGCATTTATAATATTAGTAGGGATTTTAATAAAATTACTTGCTAGAATTTTCATCTAGAGTAAATCCAAGTACTGTCATCTGTTGGATGTTTTTAACACTACGGTAACGGTAACTAGAATATTTACTTTCAACTGCTAGTAATACGAGCGCAGGATGTGATTGTGATAAACAAGCGAGTCTCATGAGTTCTACTAAGATATCATAGATGGCGCTGTTATCATATTATTGGTTTCGAGTTAGAACCAAAACGACTGGCATATTTTACATATTTTATATTCTCTAAGGTACAGATGAACGACGGGTAACTATTTCCCAAGTACATAATCCAAGTATAGTATATTCCAAGTACAGTAATCCATCTACAGAATAATCACAGGAATCATTCTCATTCTCAGATTAATTCTCAGAATTCTCAGATGAATGCTGTCATAATCAACCAGTATCATTTATGTTTTTCAATAAAATTTTAATATTCATTTTTCAAAAAAGACTGTCATTTTGCTTAAAAGCCGTCGCATCAACATAATATAAGTAAATTCTGGCTGCAAAGAGCTCTAGTTTGACTTTATTATCCTCGGAGTTCAGGAGTTAGAGCCTCGTTGAGTTTTATGGCAGTTTTTACACAACCGCCGATCCGATCGCTTAGGGAGCCTGCAGATACGACATCTCTTTGAACGGTATGTTATTTAGTTTTATCTTGGCTACGATTCCAAGAAGAACTGATAGCTTAGTGATAATGATTTTACGACATCTGTGGTCTAGTGGTTCGAGTATTGGCCTGATTAATACGTTGTGGGTTCGATTCGACACAAATAATTAGATATGTGGTGAACATAAGAGTGTGTGTTTTTGTCTGGGTGTTTCTTATGTATTATAAGTATGTAGTTACTGAAGTAAACAGGGTGTCACAAAATTACCCGTAAAGCCGAAAGGAGGTTAAATGGGGCCTTTTAACGAGTCCATTCACTATATTTAAGAACCGTAGTAAACGCTGTATAACATACCCCAAAAAGGAAAAACAACAACATTTATGAATGAAAAATAGAAAAACTATTAAAGTAGACAATTAGTAGGTAAAATACGGTACGTAGGCCTTTCTGTTAAATAATCTGGTTACCTGCCATGACAGCTGACAACATTTTTGGGTTTGATAATTAATTATAATTTTTACAGGGTATTTTGTAACACTTTGTATATGTATTATATTCACTGTCTAGTACCCAAACCTAATACAAGCTCTGCTTAGTTTGGGACTAGGTAGTGATGCATAAAATGTCCCAATACTTATTTAATTATTTTCATGTGACTACCCGCCCCGGTTCGGCACGTGTGCAATGTACTAACTCATAACACGCATATATTATACATAAGTATAGCCTTTGAAGGAAAGTGCTTCGTATCCCGTGGATGGCACATCGGACTAACGTTCCTCAATTCTTAAAGAACTAAATATAACTACTAGGCTCTCCACAACATGTCTTTGGAGAGTTTTTGAATTCTTTGGACACATAGCCAGAAAACGTAGTGATAATCTAGAAAAGTTGCTTATAACGGACAAGATTAAAGGGAAAAGACCAAGAGGGAGGAGCCCGATGCGATGGTCCGACCAGATTCGTTCGACACTCGACTCCAGTGTGAATGACATCCATGTTGTAGAGAATAGAGCAAAATGGAAGAACACAGTTCGGTACCTTCAGCAGTGAGGAGAATGACTCAAGGAGGAGGAGGATAGCCTTTACAAATATTATTCAAAGCCAGCTTCATTTTATAGAGCATATCATTGGTTGCATAATGCCCTGCGAGGGCTTTGTCCAGCTCGGGTTTTGTCCTTTCTGTTAATGATAATGAATTTTGAGATTCGTGTGGTGCAGTCGAAAAATAGTTGTGAGGAAAAATAGTCTTAGCTATTGCACCACTCCTCAACGTTTGAGGTTAGTGTAGAGCTCCAATTTTTAAGTATGAAAGCACCTTTACATTTGGCCAAATATAACATTTACAGTTGTAAAAGCCACATTCAATTATCGGCTTCCTTATTACAAAGGTTTAAGGTTTATTATAGGACAACACAAAATTTTCGGTAATAATTGCATTATTTTTAAGGAGTTGATTACGGGGATGCTTGTCGATAAGGCGGTAAAGATACTTCTAATCGTGGAAAAAGGAATAAGTACCAATCTAAAGGATTCTTATATTTGACTGGTAAAGTAGCGAAATCAAGCTAGCAAAAAAATTACACATTTTTTAATGTTAAATGTGTTTATATAGTTTTATTGTATTTTTGTATACTTTAGGTTAGGGATTATCCCCCCGCCCAATTCTAACTGATACTAACCGAGCGAAGTAGCCGGCACTGGTTATCATATATTTCTTCTAAGTAATATACTATAAATATAACACAGGCATTATTTGCCTAAAAGGAGACTCCAAACACTAATCCACTATATTGTACCAGTGAAAACAAATAAACTGTTTTATTTTATTTATTTATTATTATTATATACTTCTACGAAGCAGAGCCGCTCAAGCGGAAATAACCCTCTAACTCCGCATGGAGTTTCTGTTCTTACCGAAGCAACAAAAATAACAACCGAAGCAGCAGCAACCATTAACCAATAGAGGCCCAAGGGTATGTTTCTTTTAAGCTGTATCTTAATTAGAGCTCGGAGGAGGCCATATAGCATCATGAAAATTTTAATAGAGTTGATGACTTCATGACTACTTTATGACTTTTCAAAATCTTGTGCACGGCGTATTAATAATTAATTATAATCATCACTCGCTTAAACGGT
The DNA here is from genome assembly GCA_964056405.1 of Acronicta alni. Taxonomy (NCBI): domain Eukaryota; kingdom Metazoa; phylum Arthropoda; class Insecta; order Lepidoptera; family Noctuidae; genus Acronicta; species Acronicta alni. Next base: position 11,751,137 of record OZ043931.1, read on the forward strand.
GAAAGAAAACATCAATAGTCAGCAAACCTGCATGCTTTAGAGATTTTCTCGACGGTATGTGAAGTTAAAAAAAGTACAAAGAGAATATACTTTCTACACTATTGGATTGCCAACTAAATAGTCAATCTAGAACTATGGCGGCCAAGGAGACAGACGATATTAAGATGGTCTCGATGGATGGTTTCCTGGACTTAGTTGGAGAGGTATTTGTCTAGCAATGGGACAAAAAGGTAAAAAAATAAAGAGGCTGTAAAAAAACATCCAAAACTAAAACTACGAACAAATTATGGGAAAACAGAAAACAAAGCGAGTTGCATGAAAAATTCAGGCTAGTCCGTACGTGTGTACCGCCATTGTTTCAGTGTTTTATTTAATATTCGTAGTACCTCCACTATGCAGCACAAAGCGTCATAGCCGACAGAAACGACAGGCTATGTTTTATAGAAATGAATTGACCGAGTCTTTGGATGTGTAATAATTTTATTGTATATTATTTAATATTTTATTTGTATGAATTCTATTATGAACTAAGTACTAACTTTTTTATAAAACGGTTAACGGTTAAAGATATTATTATCTCAAAAGAATTAAAAATTCACTTACAGAGAAAACATAAAAAAATAATTATTTAGTTTGTTTTACTAAATAATTATTTTTTATGTTTTCGTGCCATTGAGCATTTTGAGAATATTTTTTTTTACTGAACAGTGTAGGTATGTTTGAATAGCAGAGTATAGTTGCACGAAAATGTTTGTTCTTCGACAAAATATGTATGTACTTGCCAACTAATTGACCTATATTCGTAATAAACCATCGAATTGAATTTAATTAGGTTGCTGAACAATACTACACGAATTTTGATAAAGATAAAGATATATTTATTTGCAAAAACATGTGTGAATAATAATACAATACATGGATAAGATGCATATTACAGGTGGGAAATAATAGTTTAGACCAACATGTTTGATCGAACAAATGTGAAGTCCGCTAAATATATGACACTAGCAAAGCAAAGCAATCCCTACTGATCCATTACTACTTAATATTATAAATGTGAAAGTAACTTAATCTGTCTGTTATGCTTTCACGCCTAAACCGCTGAACCGACTTGATGAAATTTTAGTACAGATATAGATTAGACCTTGTAGATGGACATTGACTACATTTTGTCTCAAAAAGCATTTTGGAATGCAGGTGAAACCACGGGCAATTGTTAGTGAGTAAGTATTTTTTAAATATCAGCTTTTGCAAAAGTCTTTAATTAGGTACTCAATGAAAATGTTTGAAACAGACGCAAGGAAACGTTGTGTTGGCAAAGTCCCTCCACTTTGACCCTTATACTGCCAAGCCAACTATTCCTCTTTCGTTTTACAGGGTCGGCAACGTGCAAGTGATACCCCTGGTGTTGCAAGCATCTATAGGCTACGGTAACCGCTTACCATCAGGTGGGCAGTATTCTTGTTTGCCACGTTATATATTGGTATAAAAAATATGTCCTGTGTCTCTTCTCCTTGTATATAGTCATGAGTAGGCACTGTTATCGCCTGAAAGATTAACAAGGAATACACCCACTTTACTCATAACAAGATTGTCGACCTACACAACGACTGATGCATGTATGCCGTCACCTGACACTGGTCCTCAACGCTATTATTGCACTTTTTTAAAACGCCATTTCAGCCATTATCCTTCAATACCAAAAACCATGATTTTCTGTGTTTATTTCGGAGTTTCAGATTCAGTCTTTAGTGAGGAAATGCCAGCGCGATCTAGTATTAAAAATGTAAAGAATCGTGTTGTAAGTATATTTACAAAAATACATATTCTTTTACCTGAGCGGAGAGATCGATTTACCGTCAAAAGCCTCGATGTAACAACTCCATTACTGAAATTAATATGATTCACATTCCGAGCCACTCTGTATTCGTGAAACTACATACATTTATATTAAAAACCCGCCAGTGCAATGTTCAAAATGTATAGTGGACAGTGTCAAAGTACGGTCGAGCAGACGAATAAATATTCAGTGATTAGCGTAGTACGAATTGGTAGGATGACACGGTACACACGGTACATAATACAACAGCACTATTGTATTATAATGAACATTACCGCATGATTCCCAATTAAATATATGTCTTTTGTTAAAATATTATAACTGATTTTGTGTGGTAATCACAAACATACACACATATAAAATTATTTAAACTAAGCAAGCATGAGAAAAGACAGTTATTAAGAACCATAGAGAATAGGAGAGGAAAGATGTTTGGCCACTTGCTGCGACACGACGACTACTTCAAAACTATACTAGAAGGTAAAATTGAAGGAAAACAAGGAAGGGGAAGACCTAGACGAAGTTTTGTGGAACAAGTGAAGGAAAGGGCGGGGATCGTGTCATATCAAGAGGTGAAACGGAAAGCTGAAGATAGAGAACAGTGGCGATTGCTCCACCGACAAGAGCTGAGCTCTTAAATTGAAGAAGAAGAAGCAAGCATAACATAGCACCAATAAAAATACACACAGTAATAGCGATATTATGATCATATTGGACGCAAAAACACACTTCTTTCTCCGAGCCTTTTCCCAACAAAGTATAATTGAGGCCGGCTTCCAGTCTAACCAGATGTGGCTGAATATCAGTATTTTACACAAAGCTATTGCCATCAGACCTCCGCATCCCAATTTTTGGATACCCTGAGGATAGACCGGTGGTCAAGCTTTTTGGGCTTCTGACTACCACAAACGATTGTCATAGGTGTTTGTATGACAACCGGCACGGAGGGGTTTAGACCCATCCTCCCTCATGTGTTAAGAATGGCCACTCCTCCATAGACTGACCGCGACTAGCATAGCTTAATCTTGCAGATCGGTTGATCAGCTTAATTATTTATTAGCCACGAGCCCACTATTATATATTTTCACCAGCAGAAAATAGTGTTACCTACAAATCATAATAAAAGAGCAAGGAACCTATAACTCGGACATCGATTACGATGAACATGTTCCGGGGTCCAAATCGCCCCCAAGGGACCTCCTATCGGCGGAACGTGCTGTGTTGCTGAAATTAAATTCGCCAATCGATAACTCTGATATAGTAGGTAGGTATCTACTCATAATTTTCCTCTGCGAACCGTGTTGGTTATAATATGTGGGGATGAAATGTAGCGGATATTGGTTTCATCTATTAACATAACTTCACAACTGTATTCCCAGAAGGGTGAGTAGATGTGTAAGTATGTACCTGCTTGTGTTAGTAGCGGTCAAACTTGGAACCATTAGGAATAAAAAAACCTATGTAATGAGAAATATTTATTGAAAAAAGCACTGATAACCTAGTGATACGACCACTGGACTGCAAAGTCGAAGGGCTCGAGTTCGAATCCAAGGCGAAACCTCTGACTTTTAGAAATCATATGCGTATTAATAATGATTTATTACGCGAAGGAAAACATCGTGAGGAAACCTGCATGCCTTAGAGATTTTTTGTGTGAAGTCCCAATCTGAGAGGAGACCCGTGTCCATCAGTGGAATAGTATATGGGTTGATGATGATGATTAATGAGCAGTTTGTTCCTATTAATCGGGCACAATTTTGAACTTTTTTTTTCATACAATTTAGTGGCAAACAAGCGTACGGTCCACCTGATGGTAAGCGGTTACCGTAGCCTATAGACTCTTGTATACCAGGGGTATCACCTGCGCGTTGCCGACCCTGTAAAACGAAAGAGGAATAATTGATTTGGCAGTATAAGGGTCAAAGTCCCCCCACTGCCAACACAACGTTTCCTCGTGGAGCACTGGCAACCTTGCTCACCATAAGAAACACAACACAACTCAAAGCAGTGTTATTTTACTTCGATTTTCTGCAAGGCGGAGGTACTTCCCCAGTCGGGCCAGCTCCAATTTCAGTGGAATTACTCCCACTATGCGCTACCTCTCTTAAAACTGAAACTGCCTGATTAGCTACACGAGCGATTTTACACGAAGCGATTGCCATCAGACCCCCGCAACCCAATTTTTGAATAATACGATACCCTGAGGATAGACCGGTGGTCAAGCTTTTTGGGCTTCTGACTCCGATTGTCGTAGATGATCGTCTGACAACCAGGACCAATGGCTTTACGTGCTCTCCGAGGCACGAATCGTCACCCATCCACAGACTAGCAACGGAAAGCGCAGTTTAGCCTTGCAAATCGGTACCCCCCAGAAAGTAGATGTACTAATGTTGTGTCAGACATTACAGAAATATTATTTTTTATTCTCCGATAAAATCTTTCCCGCCTACACATCTAAATAACCTAATTTCCTTCACCAAATGAGTGAGGCCGATAATTCTATTATTCGGACTCATTGTCGAGATTTTTCTTTGTCTCAAAAGAAAAATGGTGACCATTGTGACGTAATGGAGGCCCGGCGAGGCCAAAAAAGGCATTTAAGCTATTGTACTACTGAATTCTTTGGGCGACATCATTTCAAGTTATTTAGGATGAATTCCTAGGCTACAGTTTGTTGTATCGTTTCAAAAGAATATTTCTTTCAGTATTTTTTTGAGCTTGGTATGAATATTTTTTTGTTATGTTATGTTTCTTGTGAGGCTCTCTTCAAATTTCTGTTTTAAGTAAAATAGTCTTGTGTAGGTCCTGAACGAATGAACTAAAAGACACGGTTCCTAACCAAGATGGCTAATCTTTCCTTTAATACATCGTACACTCGTAGGTACATGACTGTTTCTGAACAACAGAGAGCATAAACATTAACATTATCACGGAGGAGCTAGACCTATTTATTTGTGTTTTGAGGGAATTCACAATAAGAGCCCTTTTCATAATTTGCTATCGTGGAATATAATATTTTTTGTAAGATTTACTATCTACGAGCATGTCATTTTAGATTTAGTTAGCTACAATATCGCATTGGGTTTGCCTGTCATGATTTTGTAAGTTCAGGTTAAATAAATAAATAAAAAAAATAAAAATATATCGAGGGTTTACTGCGAAAACCTGCTAACCAACATTTTTGCCAAAAATTTTTTAAATACATAAAACATCTTATCTTTTTAAGATTTTTGTACTGGTAAAACCGACTAAGCGTTACGTTAAACAGTTTAGAAGATATTTTATGGTAAAAACAGTTAAATGTAATAAGGTGCTTAATATTCGACTGTTAAAATATAATAAACGACGATAGTATCATTTTCCCCATAAATTATAACATGCAAAAAAAAACTAAGAGTCAATAAATAACCTCTTTTTCTTTTCTATATGTTAAACAAAATATTCTTATACACATTCAGTAAATATAATCTAAAGGAATTTAAACGTATTTAGCGAAAGAATTTTGTTTATTTTGCTGTTATAACATTACTGCAAAAATCAAATAAATAACTTTAATGTCATTTTACATGTACCAAATTATTTAATTACTAACAAATTGTTGACATGCAAAAGCGACTAAACTACTTTAGCTGGTTTAAACGATTCTTATAGTTGCATTGATTGTCAGATGACTTCTAGCAAAAAGTAATACGCGCTCCTGTCATGTAACCTAAACTGTTTTGATGCCAATGATCAGAGAGGGGCACACGAGCCTGTTAATAAAACCAAACCTGACATTATTCTAGGGATACGAAAACATATTGAGTCGTTTCCGTGCATGGACGCTCATTATAGTAGAAAAGATACTCGACGCAAATACTTAGATAAAAGTCTAAATGTTCGGAAGATGCATTTGTTATATAAAGATGAGTGTTTAAAAAATGAGTCTGAGCCAGCTTCAGAAATAACCTATCGGAGAATCTTTTCAAAGGAATATAATCTGAGTTTTTTTGTACCTAGGAAAGACCAATGCTTAATATGCACTAACTATGCTCAAGCTGAAAAAGAGAAGAAAACGGAACTTGGAGATGCCTACTATGCACACCAAGAAAGAAAGATAATTTACAATAGAGAAAAAGAGAAGGATAAAATCAGATCAAACACAGATGAGCATTTTAATTCTGTAACATTTGACTTGCAAGCAGTGATCCAAATACCTTCCTGCGACGTAGGTCTGCTTTATTATTCTAGAAAGTTGTGTGTATACAACCTCACGATTTACGAGGCTGCTTTACCTAATAATGCTTATTGTTTTGCATGGTCAGAGGTAAATGGAAAGAAGGGTAGCTCTGAAATTGGGAGTATACTGTTGCATTATCTTTCAAACTGTGTCCCTGAAAAAATCACAGAAATAAGCTTATTTTCAGATACTTGTGGCGGCCAAAACCGCAATCAATATGTGGCTGCTTTACTCCTTTGGGCAGTGCAAAAAATTGACCATCTCAGAGTCATAGAGCAAAAGTTTTTAGAATCGGGACATACGCAAATGGAAGCAGATTCTATGCATAGTAGCATAGAATCTGCTAAGAAAAATACCTCGGTATTTTCTATGATGGATTGGATATCTATTTTCAAGCGTGCTAGACGCAGGCAAACAATAAAAGTCGATGGGAAGAAAATAAAAAAAGAACCATACATTGTAAAAGATTTTAAATTTGACGAGTTCTTTGATTTGAAGCAACTTGCCAATACAATTATGAAAAATAGAACGAAATATCAACAAGGAAAACAGGTTCAATGGCTGAAGATAAAGCGTATTAGGTATGTAAAAGGAGAAGAGAGAAAGATTTTTTTAAATTATGACATCAGTGACAATTTTAATTTTATAGAAATTCGAGAAAATACATCAACTTCCAAAGTCCAAAATGCGCTGAATCACGCCTATTCTACGCGAAATAAGAAGCGACCTAGTGAAAATAACTCGTCACCTGTTTATCTCAAATTTCCGGATAAATTAAACCGCCTCTACGAAGAACAGCTAAAAATTAGTGAAGCAAAAAAAAAAAGATTTAGTCAATCTTTGTCACAAACAAATTATACCTGAAGAGCTTCATGGTTGGTTCAAAAACTTAAAAACTGACAATCAGATTGCTGATAAGTTACCTGAACCAGCAGTCGGTGAAGATGTATAAATTATTATATTAATTATGATGATGTTGATTATAATGTGATTAAAAGTACATAATTAAATAATTGTGCATGTAACCCTTTTTACTTTTTCGAAAGTCAATAAATATATACAGGTAAAACCAACTAACTTTTTTCCTTAATAGACTACACAGTAAGTTTCCTCATTTAGCACTATTAATTTTAACCTATCATGCAGTAATTTATAAAAACTACCCAACTTTAATTAAAAATAATATAAAAGATCAATAATTTAGCTTCAAGCGCATTTTCACAATGTACATGTAAAATCGACTAACTGTAAATCCTTAGCCATGAATTTCCTTCTTTCCCGATTTTTATCACACATATTTATTGAGACTATACAACAATTCATTATTTATTATATTATATCCTATCTGATGACTATTGAAGTATTTAGGATCTACTGATATTATAAGGTTTTAATTAGGTATAAACTTTAAAAACGCAATAATACAAAACTGACTTGAATGCACTTAGCAGGTTTTCGCAGTAAACCCTCGATATGAAAGAACTGTTGCGCTATTTTATTCTAAATATCATAATAGTACAGTACTGAATGAGTTCACGAGTATCACGACACGATTAATAGTTTACCATATTACGAATCCAATTCGAATCGAATTCGTTAATCAACCTAGTATGGAAAAATAATATTTAATGTTTCAACATTTTATAATCGTTTTTTATCATCAAGCGCAACAACTCGGTTAGACATGAAACCATACTAACTATTCTGATGACTCTCGAACTATTGAGACCAAACGATGAACTATTATGACCTAATAGAACTAATAAGGTGAACTAGTACACTGCAACTGGCCGAATTGTACTAGTACGGAGCGACTCTTTACTGACTGAATAGGCACAAGACTAAAATAAAACGACTTTACAATTTCTTTTTAATTTTACATAAAATGAGTTAATAGTATGGCTTGTAGCCATACTGCTTGGCGGTAGAATATCTCAGAATGAGCAGCAGAATAAGCAGAGCTAGAGGGTACTAGACAATGGATATAATAGTTATATACATTTTTTTTGTATATAAATGCTTGAAATTATATATGAAACACTCAGACAAACACAAACAAGTATGTTGATCAAATATATTTGTATACATAACAAATATTTGAGTCCTATGGGAATCGTACCCACGACCTTATGATCAGCAGTCGAACCACTAGACCACAGAGGTCGCCTTGTCCAAGATCTAATCTATCTCTGCTCCGAATTTTATCAAAATCAGTTCAGCGGTTTAGGCATGAAAGCGTAATAGGGTAGACAGGCAGAGTTAGGTACTTTCGCATTCATAATATACTCGTAAATAGGGATTTATGCTCCACGGGCTAGAAAAAACAAGCAAGATTGAATAAAGGCCACGTCATTTCAGCCGTAACGGTCATATTGCCTCATTCTTTGTTCGTGCAAACGCGTCACCGATTCTGCACAGATTCCGTGCACGCTTTGAGAGTGCACCGAACCGGTGGCCACCCGGAAACTATGGAAAAATAAAAGCAGCCCATATTTTTTGTGCGAAAACTCTTTGTTTGAAGAACTCGCTTTTTTGACGCGATGTGAACAAGTACGGATTTGCACAGAATTCGACATCTGAAATCAATGTAGGACAGTTTGTTTTATGTTGAATTCATTTTGTATTACGGTATTATAATTTATATAATGAATAGTAATTAGCTTAATCTTATTATAAAAAAACTGTATAGTTTTTATAAGAAATAAATTCTTTAAACCGATATATTAATTGGCCTAGTGATTTATGACCATTGGACTGCAACCATTGGACAGTCAAAGGTCTCGAGTTCGAATCCAAGGCACGCACCTCTGACTTTTCGAATTCATGTGCGTATTAATAATTAATTATCACCGTGAAGAAACCTACAAGCGTTAGAGATTTTTCTCGACAGTGTGTTAAGTCTGCCAACCCGCACTAGGCCAGCGTGGTGGCCTTATGAGACGTGCCCAGCAGTGGGACAGTATATGGGCTGATGATGATGATATTATAATCCTCATGCGTCTAAGGAGCCATAACCGCGAATGCTGATTCTGCGTCCTATACGGATTATTACGGATTTTATCGCTTATATTGATATTATTAATCCCGACGTTTCGGACCCTTTACAGCGTCCATGGTCACGGGTAGACTCTGTAAAACGCGGTAAAATCCGTAAAAAGTAGTTTTATTTTAATGTATAATATTCGCGTAAATGTCAGAAATCAATATGTCGAGCAATGTTATTGGGTATTTCTATGAAATTAGTAGCTCGGAGTTTAGATTGGTGGCTGATTATTGGTAATGGGCTCGCATCGACAATTTGTGGATTTTCAATAGTCTGCCTCGGCCCAATCCTACACATGATGCCATGACTATAGGGCAGGTGAAGGCAAGTGCGGTTTTTAGTCGGTACGAGTCTGACATATTCTGCCACCTCCCCGGGAGGTGGAGGATCCATGAGGATTAATGCGGGTGATTTTCATACTTAAAAAAAAAACAAAAGAAGGCGTGATGACATAATTATCTGTATACACAACATTCCGGTGTACTCGTTTTCGAAGTTCTTCCTAAACGGCTCGGCCAATTATGATATCATTTTTTTGTACTTGCTCCTGGGTTCGTGTGGTCCTGGGCACTTGGCTACCCGGTAGGTTTCACTGATGTCGACATCATTTTTTTTTATTTTTCGTCTGCCTAATTTGACCAGCTACCTAATTATTTTGTCGATTGTACATTTAAAATTTCAAGAAATAATTTCGTTTTCAATATACACAACATAATCTAAAAGTCGTCCGTTTCATGTCGAGACAGTTTAATAATGTCGTCCGACATAATACACACAGCATTTTCAATACAGAAGTTTTCCTGGAATAGTTATTAAAACTTGTATGCTGCATGCGAGGTGAGGTAATGACGCGTTTCCTGTGGTAAATACGGTAAACCTAGTTCACCGTATGAAATTGTATACGGGTTGGATGGTAAAGTAACTGCTCATACATGTTAGTCGGGTTGCCTTGTCTTTAACCGAGTACAAAAAATAGTTCTCAGTTTGACCTGAATGTATGTAAGTTTGGCCGCGATTATCTCGCGTTTGGCTGCACCGATTTTGATGCGGTTTTCAGATAAGTATTTTTTATATTCTGGAGAAGGTTATGTTATACAATAAATGGATACCCTGTGACGTTAACTGCGTGGATCCGTTATTAAGCACAGATATGATATATCAGTTCAATTCGCCCGTTTTTATTACACACTGCTTGTAGTCGGTTTTCTTTTCCTAAAAAGTTAGTCATGTATATGACAGAATATGAGACTAAGTAGGACGTGGCTTAGTAATAAATAAAAGAAACAGAAAACCGACGTGAAATAACGTTTTCGTTGTGTTTCGTCGAGTGAGTGAGGATACCGGACGCCCAAACCCCTTAAAAGGGCGGCAACGCACCTGAAACTCCTCTGGTGTTGCGGGTGTCCATGGGCGGCGGTAATCGCTTACCATCAGGTGATCCGTCTGCTCGTTTGCCCACACTATCACATAAAAAAAAAAAAAAAAAATAAGCTGATCAACCGATCTGCAAGGTTAAGTTACACTAGCCGCGGTCGGTCTCTCTTTTAACACATTGACACCCCGCCGTGCCTCGGAGAGCACGTAAAGCCGTCGGTCCCGGTCATGCGAACACCTATGACAATCGTTAGTGGTAATCAGAAGCTCAAACACAGTCTATCATCAGGATATCGGTATTGCCTAGAAATTGGGTTGCGGAGGTCTGATGGCAGTCGCTTCGTGTAAAATACCGATATTCAGCCGCATTTAGAACTGGAAGCCAACCTTAATATAGCTGGGAAAAGGCTCGGACTTTTTTTGACCTCAAAACAGACATAATATCTTCCATAATATTATGTCTGTTTTGAGGTCAAAAAAAGTTTCACGCCTAAACCACAGAACCTATTTCGATGAAATTTGGTACAGAGATAATTTAGACCTTGGAGAAGGATATGGGCTACTTTTTGTCTCAAAAATCTCTCTGGGATGCGGGTGAAGTCGCGGGAAACAATCACACTTTCCTATTAATAATTATAAATGTGAAAGTTTGTGAGGATGGATGGAAAGAAAGAAAGAAAGAAAGAAAGAAAATCACATTTATTCGGAAAAGTTCCGTACAACACACAGTTAAAATGGATGGATGTTTGTTACTCTTTGCTAAAACTACTGAACCGATTTTACTTAAACTTAACAGTATTATTATGTATACATCAGAATAACATATAGGCTATAATTTATAACGATTTTGAATTAATCAGACAAATTACAACGATAATTAAAAGTAACTTTTTAACGCGGACGAAGTCGCGGGCCGAAGCTACTTAGTACATAGTAAGTCTTCACCGTACTTGGGCTCACAGACAGCCTCATAACTTCACTTAGCGCGTGCAAGTAATATCCGGTAATAGTGTGTCCCGCGAACAATTAAAAGTAGCTTTAGTTTAGAAACAGCTTCCGTCTGCAGCCGTCTTTGAGCTTCTTAGCTGCCTTTGACATGTTGAGTCAGGTTTTACTGTGAAACTGTGATGAAATTGTTTTTTTTATTGCCTACAGTGGCAGACGAGCAAGCGGCTCACCTGATGGTAAGTGTTTACCGCCGCCCATGGACATCAGCAACGTTGGGGACAGAGCTGTGCCGCCGCCTACTGTGTGTGGTAGAGAGCTCTTTTTAAGCCTCGTTTAAAGAAGGACATGTCATAACGCAAGGGAAACACCGCAGCAGGTAGTTCATTCCAGAGCCTGATAGTCCGTGGTAGGAATGATCTTTGGAAGCGGACTGTGCTGAATGAGATCGATTCATGTGGCTTGGGATAGTCTTTTGTCCTATAAAATTAAATGGTTAAAATGGCTTATAAAACTCACGATGAAGCGGCGAAGCTTCGTCACCCGATTGCGTAAATCAAAGTTACTACTGCAGCCGCAGTGATAGCTGACCATTGAACTGCCAAGTCGAAGTTCTCGAGTTCGAACCCAAGGCACGCACCTCTGACTTTTCGAATTCATGTGCGTATTAATAATTAATTATCACTCGCTTAAACGGTGAAGGAAAACATCGTGAGGAAACCTGCATACCTTAGAGATCTCGACGGTTGTGAAGTCTGCCAACCCGCACTAGGCCAGCGTGGTGGACTATAGCCTAATCCCCTTTAATATGAGAGGAGACCCGTGGCCAGCAGTGGCACAGTATATGGGTTACTTAAACAGTATGCGAGGAGAAGCCTCGCTTATCGACGGGGTCCAGCAACACTGGACCACAGCCTGTCATGGTCGTGGCGAATTTCGCGGATCCCATGGCCATGACAATAGGGCAGGTGAAGGCAAGTGCGGTTTTTAGTCGGTATGAGTCCGACATACCCTGCCACCTCCCCGGGTGGCGGAGGATCCATGAGGATTTTCCGTACTATAAAAAAAAAAAAAAAAAAAAAAGGTAGTCCTTGTTTAACGTAATTTTTACATTAAGACAGCCCCCAAAACGCAAAATCAACTTATAAACATAAGATAAGCTAGTAACATACTAACACATCCATGCACACGTATCCATTATTAAGGAGAGAGCGGTGCTCCGTGGACAAGTGCCACTGGAACGCACAGATTGATGTGCGATGTGAAATGTTTTAAGTACTAACTTAAACTTAAATTTCTATACATACCTATACCAGCTTCTACCCGCGACTTCGTCTGCGTAGACTTTACCTGAAAGTATCTAGTTGTTAAGTTTTTAAATTTTCTAATGTCCTGCACAATATTTTTTTTGTTTTCTTACATAAGAACCTTCTCCTGACAATAATTAACACAACAAAAAAAGAATTAGCGAAATTGTTCCATCCGTTCACGCGTGATGCGATGACCAAGGGAAATAGAGATTAATTTTTATATTACAGATAGATGTATATACTAACATATTTTGTAATATATATATATATATAACATTCTCATGTCACAGTGTTAGTTACCTACCATAGTCCTCCGAAACGGCTTGACCGATTTGTATGAAATTTTATATGTACATATAAAATTTCATACAAATCGGTCAAGCCGTTTGGGTAGGTCTGAGAGTCGGTCATAATCTAGTTTTCATACCCCTAAGTGATAAGGGTGGTCCTTCACAAACATTTATTTTTATTTTTTTGTTAATGTTTTTATATTGATTTCTGACATTTACCCGAATATTAGACATTGAAATAAAACTACTTTTTACGGATTTTTTCGCGCTCGACCATTAATCGGCAAAGATCCAGAATCATAACGTCTAGCGTAGTAATCACATTTGCGACCACTTGACTAATGAGGCGCCCAAAAAGGTAATTCACTTTCATAAACCCTTAAAGGTCACAACTGTGTCACATAAAAAAAACATTTACATTCTCAACCCTTTCGCTACATTTGGTATTCAAAGCAAAACGAAAATGTCGCTAATTACACAATAATCCAAGTTAAACACGTGTCAACGTAATCTCCATTTTTATTCCGTGCGTAATCCGTGTTATTTACGTTTTGCCAAGGGCTGTGCAAACACGTGTGGGTATGTTCCTTTAGACAATTTACTGCTTAGCAACCCTAGATGTGCACGTACGATTCCCTCGTATCGTCGATGTATGGGTCACTTTGCTTTTTTAGGGAAAAAATCGTACGAATTTACATTCCGTCCCTAAAGTTTGGATTGTACGTAAAAGTTGTGATGTGAAAATTTGTGTTGATTTTCTGTTTTTGTGTTCGAATGTTTGAATACAAAGTGTGTATTGGCGTTGTGGTTTTAGATGGTATTCTGTTTTTTCATCGTTGCCTTTTTTACGGGGCTTGGGAACTCGTATTTCAGTTTGACAATACCTACCAATATTTTACTAGACTGCAAACAAAAATAACTGAATGTCAAACTTTTCGAAATTGGTATACATTATTCCAATTTTGAATTAATTTCCGAATAAAGTCCGGTACACTAGTTTATAAACTGTCGACTGTCAAGTGATCCAATAATGTGCGTCCCGAGTGCGTTCGGGAGGCATCGACTGGCGAGGACGTGGGACGAACGTGCCCGATCGTGATTCGAATTTGGAATTCACTTGAAGACTGATTTCATTCGGGCACATATCCAATTTGTGATGCACTTACCTTCGTACTGTATGTGTATTTATGTATGACGTTGATGTGTTTTATTGGATGCGTGTGTGTATAAAATCATTTGTTCCATCACACTTTAAGCATTTCCTTACAGTTTAGCTTAGTTGGCTAATGCGTCCGTTGGACCAAGCTTGACGATGTAGGGGTTGAATTTCTTGAAGTTGGGTCTGTTTGTTACGTTTTCACGCCTAAACCGCTAAACCAATTCGTCATTCGTTAAGTCACAGAATATATAGATAGATTGGTCATTGGAAAAATTTATAGATTGCCTTTTGTCTCAAATAGTCCTTTGGCATGCAAATGTAGTCGTGGGCAAAATGGATTCGTTCGATAGTTAGCAATGTACCCACAGTTAGCCAAAATATTTAGGTCTCATGTAATAGCTAACACAAAATATATAATAAAATATCCAAACTCCGAGCTGCTAGTAACTGTGAATTTATTATAAAAACCCAATAACTATTTTCAACCTAGGATAGATTCCTAGGTTGAAAATAGTTATTGGGTTTTTCTTATTATTTTAATTATCTTTCTTGATCCAGTATCTCTATTGTAGCAGTGGCGTTTACGACCACTAGATTAATGAGTCTTTGAAGTAGTTATCATAATTATCATCATCAATCTAAATACGTACCCATACATATGTCCCACTGCTGGGAAGGGGTTTCTCAGAGTGAGAAGGATTAGGCTATAGTCCACCACGCTGGCCTAATGCGAGTTGGCAGACTTCACACTCCTTCGAGAAAATCTCTAAGGCATGCCTATGAGGTTTCCTCACGATGTTTTCCTTCACCGTTTAAGCGAGTGGTAATTAATATGCACATGATATTGAAAAGTCAGAGGTCTTGGATCAAACTTTTACTTGCCAGTCCAATGGTCATACCACTAGGTTATCACTGCTTTTTATTATCATATCAACTTGTGATTGTAAATCACACAAATAACACCTCGTGTTGTCAGTACCAGCTGCCACCGTTGATCAACGCGTTAACAAACGGAAACAATTAAGTTTAAAACCATCCTCATTATCATAATCTGATAACACTCTGTACTGCGATACGTATGTACTTCATAATGCATGATCCATTGTACACAGGAGACAGAAGTGTTGGTTGTTTCATTGAGAGAGCAAATTTTGGTGGTAGAAATTGGTAGTCAAGCAGTGTTATTAGGTTTTTCAATGAACTTCTCCCTAGTAGTTCGGAATTAGATTTTTTTTATGGTAGTATCCTCGCCTTCTATTACCTGGGACCTAAACATTATACTGAATTATTGTATCAATCAAATTGCATTATTCTCAAGAACTTAAAAAAATAATAATGTAAATTAAGAACAATACTGTAATCATGTTTTTCAAAAGAGTGTCTATGGAGTTTCTTACCGGTTCTTCTCCATTAGACCCACTTTTTGGAAACGTGCAACTAGTTTTCGCTTTTGAAAAGTCAGACTTTGCCATGACATAGAAGACTTGACACCTTTGCTTAACCATTTGAGGAATATAGACATGTTGGTAAGTTATGTTTATGCTTTAATTAGCTTCTGCCCGCGACTTCGTCCGCGTGGAAAAGTTACTATTAATTATTATTGTAATTTGGCTACTTAACTCAAAATTATTATAAATTATAGCCTAGTGTTATTCTGATATAATCCGTAAAAAGTAGTTTTATTTCAATGTATAATATTCGCGTAAATGTCAGAAATCAATATAATAATACTGTAAGTTTCATCAAAATCCGTTCAGAAGTTTTAGCGTGAGAGACTATCAAATATCCATCCTTCCTCACAAACTCATATTTTTGTTATTAGTAGGATAGGATAAGTAGGATTTCTGGACGAAGATCAGTCCTTCATACAATATCATAGTGAAACTTCTGCGACAGCTCCCAATATCATCAGAGGCCGCATAATCAGATTACCAGCTCACAGATGACGTCGAACGATTCCGATTTGCGTACGTAATGCTGTTAAGTGCACTTTCCGTCGGCGACATTTTGTACTCATTATTGGGAGTTCGATTCTCTATTAGGTGTGAATGTGGAGTTTTATTTGGTTTCTTTTAAAATGATGTAAATTTCAGAATATCCCGATCAACGGTGAATGATGATATGATTGAAAATGTTGGTTGGTATTTGGTTTAATTGATAACTAACGACCCGCCCCCGTTTCGCACGGGTGCCATGTACTAATAACATACATCTTTATAATATTATATATAATTCTACTGTACGTGTGTATGTCACTGAACTACTGAGGCAAAATTCGATATTGCGGGTGGGAGTCGCGGTGGCTTAGTGGTCATAGCGTCTGGTGTACCTAACCAGAAGACGCATGTTCGAATCCTGCCCGCGGTCGAATTTTTCCTTTGCTAAATAACTTTAAAATTTTAGCTTGCAAAATGCCATCTATTCTGGTGAACTATTGAGAGCATAATTGTAAACTAAGAATAATCTGTAATCATGTTTTTTGTTGAAAGGAGTTTCTATGGAGTTTCTTGCCGGTTTTTCTCCATAAGACCTACTTTTTGGAAGCGTGCAGTTGCACGCTTCCAAAAACTAGTTAGTTTTGACTTTTCAAAAGTGTTATTTTAATGGTCTAATTGTAATAAAATATTAAACTTATAATAGCAATAAAATAAATAGGATTAATCAACTCAATGGCGCTTAAAACATTAACATTCAATGTATTTGACTAATTAAATTGATAAATATCCGTTAAAATGGCGGCATTCGATATTTAAATAATTTAAAATTAATTCGCGCGGTGGCACTGACGTGTTTCAATTGGACATTTCGCGGTAAGCGGTTATTTATTGATTTCATGTTTTTGAAATTGATTGCAATTAAAATATTATTGGGTGATTTATTGGAAAGTACACGATTGGTCGTTTATTATACCTACTAATATTATAAAGTAACATAATTTACGTAATATTTCTCATCATTGTAATTTTGTTTGTGTGTAAAGTTCGCTTTTAGCGATAAGACCGCCTATTGTACCATTCTGTGGTTTATAACCATGTACTTGACATTTGTTTATGATGTGTAATAAAGAGTATTCTATTCTTTTCCAATATAAAGGAATTTATTCAAAGGCAATGACAAAAGCAGTGATAGCCTAGTGGTATGACCATTGGATTGCCAAGTCGAAGGTCTCGAGTTCGAACCCAAGGCACGTACCTATGACTCGAAAACATGTGCATATTTATAATTAATTATCACTCGCTTAAACAGTGAAGGTAAACATCGCGAGGAAACCTGCATGCCTTAGAAATTTTCTCGACAGCGTGTGAAGTCTGCCAACCCGCAATAGGCCAGCGTGGTGGAGTATAGCCTAATCCCTCTCATTCTGTGAGGGACGACTCGTGCCCAGCAGTGGGACAGAATATGGATTGATCATGAATGACATGATATGTTCAAAGGTTAAGTTATCTTTTATTTTTTATTCTACATCTAAAATGCTTTTTAGTAATCTATTTATGTAATGTTCAAGATATGAAACTAAATTGTTACCCCTAGGCCTCAAAGTACTCTTCCACATCACTGTCTAGCAGTGGCCACACACTGGAATTTTGTTTAAGGAACGTTGCTCACTATTATTTTCACCTGTATCGTGGGAGAGTTTACAAATTCAATTTTTCACATACACAAACTGCACCCAGACCTGTAGGTTGTACATATATTTGTTCCGTGCGGGCAACGAACCCACGACCCGTAGCCCAGAAGCCTATAGCTCATTCGATGTGCCAAACGTGTCGTCTATTTTTGGACATTGTATTATCATGAAAATTTCATAAAGATTTATCTAAAGTCTACAACACTAGCCATGCCACAACACTAGTATCTTCAAAAAAAGAACAAATAACGAGCTATAAAACGTTTGGTTACATTACCATATTAGAAATGCATGCAAGAAAGTTGCCAGCGCATAAAATTTCCCACAAAACCCGTTATAATAAAATCAGTGTAACAGACCGTTTAAAAAGATAATTAAAAAAAAATGCAATTCATTCCAACCCCGGTCTCATCCCCCATCCTTGAAGGGTCATTACGCCACGAACGTGTGGATAATGTCTTCCACTGAGCTCTGAGTGCTTTGAAACGATCGTTCAACAAAATGGTAACAGCAGTTAAATTTCGTTCCAGTTTTTACTGCAGGGAATCTAAAGCGTGTGACGCTGGCTTAATGATCGCTGTTTGCTGAACGCAACTGTACATCAATGCTATATTGTGGTGATGGTTAGGAGAAATGATGATGAAGAAAGAGAGAGAGAGATAATCTAATATATTCTCTCATCTAAGTATATTGGGCAATGGAAAACGAAAAGTATTGTTTTAGTTTTTTAAAATCATAGTTTTACATTTTTTTAAATTTTAATATATTGTTGTATTCGGTGATCCAAGCTATTTGTTTTATTTTATCTATATTATACAATATAAAATTCTCGTGTCACAGTATTACTTACCATACTCCTCGGAAACGGATTGATTGATTTTTATGAAATTTTATACCTACGTATATTCAATAGTAGTAGTATATATAGTAGTAGTAATAATATAGTAGACTGCCTCATTAGTCTAGTGGTCCTAAGCGCGACTGCTACGCTAGAGGTCCTGGGTTCGATCCCCAGGTCGAGCAAAGTGTTATTGGGTTTTTCAATGAAATTCTCAGTAGCAGCTCGGAGTCTGGATTTGTGCCCGGTTAATGGCAATAGGCTCGCCCCCTATTACATGGGACCTAAACATACCGGCGAAATGTGGGTGTACATTAGTACACCTCTGCCGAACCCTTCGGGGAATACAGGCATGATGGTATGTATGTATATTCAATAGTTCTGAGAATCGGTCGTAATTTATTTTTCATATCCTGTGCCTACCTAAGTCCAACCCCAAACATTTTTATTTTTATTTTTTGGACATATATTTTTATGTTGTTAAAAATACATCAACCGTAAATTTTCACCCTTCTACTACCAACCCCCGTAATATTATATAGCGAAACAACGTTTGCTGGCTCAGCTAGTTTTTTTTTATATAAAAGTCCTGCATCAAGGTATTTCATCCAATTACCGGATACAAAGTACACCTAGACTCGAATGCCTTAATCTATGTCTAAACGTATCGTCGAACTGTGGATGATCCTTCGGGGACTACAGCCATATAAGGATATCGTTAGGAGATTGATATATGTATAATAAGACTACCGTCAATTTTTAAATCTTAGTGTCTCGCCGAATGTATAAAAGGAAGGCAAAGACGTCACTCCCCAGATCCAGCCGTCCCTAGCTGCCCCTCCAGCAACGCCCTAAGCCGAGGTTCGACTCCCGCAGGGGACGCCCTTAGCTGTGTTGCTTAGTTTATAAGTTGCCCCTGGCTGGAGGCATTTGGTGCCTCGCCACCTAGTCCGGTTAAGTTTTTAAAGCTCCCTCGAGCTAAAAACTATGTCCGTTAAAAAAAAAAAAATCACTCTCCCCATTTTGCCGCTTGTCGTTGTGAGAGTAACATCGAGTCTCTGTCCGATCATTGCGTATTATTATGTGTATTGTAGAGATCGCTACAAGGAGTCAGCGTATCACTGGCTGGTTTTAAAAAGAAATATCCATTCGAATTTTAAATAGTAGAATGTTTAGTAAGTGATTGATTGTTGTCACTGTGAGATTTGAGATTGTATTAAAGTACAGTACTTTAATACAAAGTAATAAGGTTCATGTTCAATTGGGAAAATTTGACAGTTTTGGATAGCTTGACCTGCTGGCTTCTGTACATTTTAACCGAGTTTCTTTTCAACACTAGATAGATCCCACAGTATTAACGTTAATGTAATTCTGGCTCTGTAAATGGTCAGTTTGGCCTATTACGCAAATTTGTTATGGTGTTTTTAAATATGTTTACTCAAAATTATATTTTCCTGCTTATAATCTACTCTACATACAATCAATTTTATCGTACGTTCGTATAAACAGGAAATCCTTATCGTTACCCTCACGTTAATGGAAATAGCTTTTACATACAATGCATACGATATTCCTATATACTTTAGCGGAGGCAAAAGGGGAGAACATCTAAAAACAGTAATAATTAACCGTCTCAGCCACTTAATGACATGGCCAAGTACAAAACTTCACTTTCAGAACTTGTAGGCGTTAAAATAACACTCCACTTAATGGGCCTTTTTAATAGGGTTGCCGCTGGAATATTGAAAAGTGAAATATCGTCTGTTTTTTTACAAGTAATAACATTTTTTTAAATATAGGAAAATTTTAGAATACACGCATAGGAAAGCGTAGCTTAGGACGGCCCCCGACTAGGTGGACGGATGATCTCGTGAGGGTCGCAGGGAATCGGTGGACTTTATAGTAAAACCCAATCGCACTGCTCGACCTAAGGAATAACCCCACGACCTCTAGCGTAGCAGCCACGCTTAGGACCACTGAGCAAATGAGGCATCAGATTGAAAAGCAGTTAAAGTTATTATATTTTTATGTTTATTTATTCAAATTTCTTGACGGCATTCTCTTAGGGAGAAATTGTAAACTGATTTTCTCTTAAGGTATTGACTGAAATTGTATAGTGATACGAACATAGTATTTTCAAAACTATACTATAATGATATTAATCTTATCTCAAAGTCCCAATCGTCATTTCGCGTTTTTTTACTTTTAGTAACTGCATACATAATTATGCTCGTGACTGTATGTATGTGGGCTAGAAAAAACATTACTGTATTTGTACTGTAGAACCGGTTTCTAAATATAAACACAGTTTTGCTCATTTCGGCAGGGTCCAGCCGAAAATCAGTGCTTGTTTCCGTGCTGCATAATTATGTTAACAACATTAATATTAACTTTAATGTAAGTAATATGTGTAACAAAATAAATCGTTTAAATGGTTTATACAGGTGTTACAAAACTACCCGTAGAGCCGAGAGGAGGTTAAATGGGGCCTTATAACGAGTCCATTCACAATATTTAAAAACCGTAGTAATGCTGTACCATACCCCAAAAAAAGGAAAACAACAACATTTATGAATGAAAAATAGAAAAACTATTAAAGTAGACAATTATTAGGTCAAATAGGTACGTAGGCCTTTCTGTTAAATAATCTGGTTTCCTGACCTGACAGCTGACAAAATTTTTGGCTTTGATAATTAATTAAATTTTTTTACGGTGTATTTTGTAACACGTTTTGTGTAGAAACCAATAATTTTTCTTCGTCGACTCCACACGAAAAGCACAAGTCAGTGATCGAAATAAAAATAAAATATGCAAAAACAAAGTGCGGAGCGTGGCAGCCCTGCTCCAGGGACGAATCCCCGGAGGGGCGCAAACAAAATAACGTTAATGCATATTCAAATCTGTACTTGCCTTTTTATTAGACATACAGGGAAATGTTAAAGGTTACGGGTTTTTAGTTAGGGGGCCCCTTTTAACTCGGATTTCAGCTAGGGGGCGCTTTTCCAGCCCTCATATGTAATATTTTAGATGCTGAGATAAAATTTGACTGGTAAATTGAGTTTACTAGGGGATGTAGGTTAGTGTGATGGTGGTTGGAGATAGGGGTAATATACGGACTTGCACTTTAATGGAGGAGTTGGTGTTTATACTTGATATCTACGACGGTCAGGTAGAATTTTATATTTATCGTTGTAATTTGGCTAATTAACTCAAAATTGTTATAAATTATAGCCCTATATGTTGTTCTGATGTATAAGCAATAATACTGTAAAGTCTCATCAAAATCCAATCAGTAGTTTTAGCGTGAAAGAGTAACAAACATTCAACCAGCCATCCACACAAACCTCACATTTATAATAATTAGTAGGAAGTAAGTAGGATAAGAAACATCCAGACGAACACAAACACAAAATTATTTTTTATTATAGCGAAGGAAAACTGGTTAGATACACCAGACGCTAGACCTAGGTCACCGCGAGTCCCACCCGCCAGGTCAAAATTTGCCTTCGAATTCTAAATTTACGTCTTAATGGTGACGTAAGGAGGTTCGCAGGTTCGAATCCTGCCTAAAAATTTGACAGTTTTGGATAGCTTGACAGTGTTTTGAGCAATAACATAATATATTATTATTATTATATGAATGGCATAGACGTCGTCAAATCGAGATTAGATCGGAATTAAGAAATGAAAACGTTTACTTTCTAACGGTACTTCTAAAACGAGAGGATTGCCCAATCACATATCAATTTGTAACTGGTGTAGATACTTCATATATTTCTCTTATTGGACGAGATGTAGCCATTGAAGCCGGGTTGGTTTCAATTGAAGTCACGTACCCCAACGTTACGTACGGTTAGCAACGAAAGTTTCTGAACACAGCTATAATTTTGAAAACATGACAGCTCCAAAACTTGTGAGATTGTTTTATTATGAAGGAAAGGTAAATATTTAATGGTCATTCTGTGCAATTATTTCACACAACCTTCATAGTAAAAATCGTATTGAAGTTTGCAACATGTTCTACGACTTTCGTTGCTGACTGTACGTACGTATGAACGTTGGTAATGACGGGAAGCTCTTCGCTTATGAGTGGCTTGCCCATGGGGTCGCATGTCTATAATGCTGATGTTTTAGCTAGGTAATATGGCGATGTGAGATGTGGTGAAATTTATTTGAAAACAAGTTTAACTACTTAAGGGCCATTCCCAATTCCTACTATTATGAATGCGAAAGTAGCTGTCTATTACGTTTTCACACCGAAACCGATTTTAATGATTTTTTACAGAGATAGGTTCCCTACTTTAATATAATTGCTAAAGTAACTGTCTGTCTGTCTATTACCTTTTTATAGAGATAGGTTAGACCGTGGAGAAGGACATAGGCTACCTTTTGTCTCAAAAATCCTTTGCGATTGGAGAGAAACCGTCTGGCAACAGGTAGTAACAAATAAGTTGGTAGATTTGGTTACTGGGGATAGAACTGTGACATAATATCCATATTCAAATTGGAGCTGCCCGACTGGGGAAGTACCTCCGTCTTGCAGAAATTCGTAGTAAAATAACACTGCTTTGAGCTGTTGTGTTCCTTGTGGTGAGCAAGGTTGCTAGTGCTCCGTGAGGAAACATTGTGTTGGCAGTGGGGGGACTTTGACCCTTATACTGCCAATCCAACTATTCCTCTTTCGCTTTACAGGGTCAGTAACGCGCAAGTGATACCCTTGGTGTTACAAGCGTCTATAGGCTATGGTTACCGCTTACTACACTTACCATCAGGTGGGCCGCTTCCTCGTCTGCCACTGTAGGCAATAAAAAAACCAGCAGTACAAATAAATAAATGAGCAAAATGCCCATGAGCAAAGTTTAAAAAAAAGGAGTTAAAAAAGACACAAAACGCTAAAATCTTTCCCACCTTACCGACCCAAACTTTTTGTTATGTTCACTTGTAACGGTTTCAAAGTTTTAAACTGATTGGGGGGAGGGTATTAGCACATTTTATAAAACGCTTCACCTCTAGACTCATTTTCAATGCAAATCCGTGGGCTTTCGGACGGTTTTCAGTGGGTTTTCACCGGTATGAAGTACATAGATACCGCAGTAAGCGGTTTAGTTTGTATGTTCTGCCTGCAGGTGTACTAAATACTCGATGAATTGAATTCAAATGAATTAGGACCGGTATTGGTAAATTCTTTGTAAATCTGTCAATTTGTGGTATATTTTTATCAACTTGTTTTTCCGAGTGTCTATTTAGCGACCTGATATTTTTTTTCTTGCTGAATATTTTTATTTTCTAAAACAGAAATCGAGTTATGACACGGGTGACTGGTTGAAATTAAATAACTAGGTAGGCCTAGTTATTTAATTTCAAGCTATTTAAAAATTAATGTTTCTTTATTTAGATATCTTTTTGCATTTTCCACGCTAAGATTTTAAAGTTATTTTAGCGAAGGAAAAAATCGACTGTCAGCAGGATTAGAACCTGCGTCTTCTGGTTAGATACACCAGACGCTATGACAATTAAGCCACCGACGATCTCAACCGCCAGGTCGAAATTTGTCTTTACATTCTGAATTTATGGTGTCGTTTCTTTGTTTTTCCATACATCCGATTACGAATAAACTTTGAGTTGTTGTTAAGTGGGAAGGTTTCTGAAAAAAAAAAGATAGAAAGGAGGCATGCAACGCAGTGTGTATATAGACACTAAAACCTAACTTCGAAGCTTTGTTTATCCAAGATACTGTTGTTTCTATGGTAAGAAATAAAATTCATGGGCCGATTTCCCCTAGTGAGGAGATATCGCAATGTATAGGCCCCAAAGCCATAACAGATAGGTATACAATAACATTGGTTTCACTACTGGGACTGGCCGCTACTTGATGAAGATTAAATTCTAAATTTTCTAACAGACATGACAGTTCGTACCAAATAGCAGAGGCGTAGCTGTCGCAGATTACAGAGGCTTTAGAAGAGGATGAATAAAAGAAAAAAATTTGGGTGCACACATTGAATTTCACAAGACATCAAGATGACCAGTACATCCCCGGAAACCGAACCAAACTTCCGTCGCGTATGATGTGTTGCTATATAGAATATGTTCCCACCGAACACACGCCCGACTGAAATTCGGTTGTACGCTAAAACGTGACGTAATTTCGACAAAATGTGTTGTTACTAATTGAAATAGCATTGCAGGCGCAATCACGCCGAAGTTCGGATGCGTATCTTCGGTATAGTGTGTTTAGACACTAACGAATAAAATGATTAAGTTCAACCCTACAGCTAGAAAAGCCTTTCTGATTTTTACTACTCTGTGCCCTTACTCAAGGGACGTCCCTGAATACTTTTGAAAAGAAGCCAGCTTGAAATACAACGAACGTTTATCTGTTATGACCCGTGCAATCTGTACGTCGGTTGTTACTATAATCTATGGCTATTGCAGTAGGGTGACCACCTTTAAACGAATTAGTTATAAAAAAGATTTGTTCAGAAGCTCAACTCTATGGTGTAATTTTTTTTGTGGTTACCATTAACACATTTTTATAGGACACAAATATTTATGTGATGAACATAATTATGTGTTAAATGTAAGTGTATATATATAGGCTCACCCTCTATTAGATAGAGCCTAAACATACTGGTGAACCTCTACCTAATCCTTGGGACAATCAGGCTTGATGGAAAATTATGTTATGTAAGCTTTGATCTATCGTATTTAATATACTGTGGTATGGAATAGGTCTTCTATATAACTCTGTATTGTGCGATAGCTGTATCATTTTACTGCTGACGTTGACTTTTATTTGGGTAAGAACGTAAGTAATTGTTCCTTCTTTTTGTATGTTTGTTTTTGTTGGTGTGGAAACACTGGGATCACGTCGGGGTCACCAGTGTGGAGAGGCGAGGTGTATTGCAACTCCAACCAAAGGGGAGGATCCTCCGACCAGGCGGGTGTTATGCCTGGTGGGCCACGGGCCGACGGTTGATATCGGGAGGTTGTATATATGCAACTCTCGTTGCGAATGTTGCTTGCGCGATTCAGGCCTTCGTCGTGCTATGTAGCGCGGTAGATGTCGCTACATCACTCCCCCCCGAGACCGGAGGTCGATGATCTTGATGAGTCAGCGGTCTGTGCGTCTGAAGAGCTTGCCAGTGCCAGCAGTGCGAGTTCCAGTGAGTCGGAATGGATGCCGCGTAGTCCGCAGTGAGTCGGGACTGTGAGCGGTGAGTGCGATGAGTCCACAGTGAGTCGGGGCGATGCTGCGTAGACCTCAGTGAGTCGAGGTAGTGCAGTGAAGCGTAGTGGCTGGCTGCTGCGTCGACCAGGAGAGACGGCCTCTGCTTGTTGACCGGCCGAGTACAGTGTGCTGTGCCAAGTCGCTGATGACGGCTGAGGGTTCTGACCAGGCTGCATGTCTGCTGCAGGGATGTGGTCAGGCTGCCCGTTGAAGTCGGAAGAGTGCTGACTGGCTGTGTGACTCGCTGCTCGATGCTGTTGAAGGCTGCTGTGAGTGGAAGGTGATGGCGAAGGTGCTGGTCTTCGGAAGGCTGCGCTGATGTTCTGCTCGGATCACCAGTGTGGAAACACTGGCCTCATGTCGGGGTCACCAGTGTGGAAACACTGGGATCACGTCGGGGTCACCAGTGTGGAGAGGCGAGGTGTATTGCCCCTCCAACCAAAGGGGAAGATCCTCCGACCAGGCGGGTGTTATGCCTGGCGGGCCACGGCCCGACGGTTGATGTCGCGCGGTTGTATATATGCAACTTTCGTTGCGAATGTTGCTTGCGCGATTCAGGCCTTCGTAGTGCTATGTAGCGCGGTAGATGTCGCTACAGTTGGTAACTCTTAAAACTCAATCGCAGTATTTTGTTTTAATTATTAATTTATTTAAAACGCACAGACATGCAGTACACGCTCCAATGTAATAGGCGGCGAGTCTATTGCCAATTATCGGGCATAAATTCTGAGATTCCGTTACTGAGAGTTAAATAGAAAAAACCAATAAAAGAAGGCGAAAATCTGTAAAAAAATCTTGAGAGGTGTCAAGGGACACCCGGATGGAACGAAGTTCCTTTCATTAAAATTTAATAATAAAAAATAAAAAAACCTGTATACACTCAACAATTCACAACGCGCGAAATTCAAATATTGTCATTCACTCAATAATATTTGAATGCTTGTCAACAATATTTGAATTTCGAAAAAAGTGACGTGACAACTTTTTCGTAAGATTTTTTTCCGTCTAGCCCTCTTTCACAACGCGCGATAAGGAACTTAGTTCCAATTATTTTAATTGAATTAAATTTGGCGTATTGGTGACAGCTTAAGTGGTATGACCATATTGCACTGTTAAGTCAAAGATCTCGAATTCTAAAACAAGGCCATTTTGACTTTTCAATTTCATGTATCAATAATTTTTCAATAACACGTATTAATAATTAATTATCGCTCGCTTTAACGGTGAAGGAAAATATCGTTGGGAAACCTGGATGTCTTGGCGATTTTTTCTTGACAGAGAAGTCTGCCAACCCGCCAACGCTGATCTAATGTCAGCGTGGTGGATTGTAGCCGATCTGAGAGGAGACCCGTACCCAGCAGTGGGACAGTATATGAGTTGATGATTATGATGATTAGTTGAGGGATTGACTTCAGTCATAGAGGTTGCAGATTACATCCCTAATGAAAAAATATGGTCTTGAGAAAATTCTGGCCTTTTGTCTATTGTCTCGGGTTGCTATATCTATCTACCGCCTAGTTATATATATTACTATATATAATTATTATATACTTTACATATAAGGTGTTAAAAAATGTACTCTAAGAAATTTAAGCAGTTGTTTAGAATGATATTCATAAAATAATCACAAAGAAAAAAATAATGAACAACCATCCTTTCCAAAGATATAGGTACCTACAATCAATTTTGTGTACGCACAAATTGTTGAATATGTGTACGGTACGACGCACTTAGGCTGCTGGCGACTCGCTTGTTGTTGTAAACTGAACTGCACAGGCCGCCAAGACTCCAGCGCAGGTCCTCGTACGGACCGGCATAAAAAAATAATTGCCAAGTACTTTTTACAGTGCAAAATAAAATCTATCAAACACTTTTTTTCTTTAGCCATAATTATGTTTTTTTTTTCGATGCTGAGCTAGTGCACGAAATTCTTAGAGTTCATTTTTTAATATAAATTTGTATCTATTTACCACGAGCAAGATTTTTTCCAGTATCGTAAGAGAAAAAAAACTATAAATAGCGGACACTTTCCCTGTTAATCCAGACATCGCCATAAATCTGAGCTTAAACATAACCAATTGCCCCCCACCCCTATTTTGCATAATGATTTTTTCTTAAAATTAGCGCGTATTACAGCAAATGGAAGGAGGGTAGAGAAAAATGACGTAATTAGGCAGACATCTTGATTTCGTACGGTTGTGCGTTCCTATCTCGGTAATGGCGGATTTTTTAAACAGCTGCCATTTCGCTGGGAGGGTGGTTAATCTTCTATTTTGCAAATCCGTGAGGATTCTTCAAGGTAATCCTGAACTTGTATAGAGATGTAATCTTCGGATTGCTGTACAACCAAATGAAGGGTGACTTTTAAACGGTCTCATTTGCCTAATAGTCGTAAATGTGACTGCTTCGCTAGAGGTCCAGGGTCCGATTCCCAGGTCAAGTATTTTTGGATTTTTCTGGAGACTGAAGTTTGGATAAGTGCCCGGTTAATGGTAATAGGCTCACTCCCTATTACATGAGATCTAGACATACACTGTGGGTATACATAAGTATGTTTCTGCATAAGCAAAACATAATTACGATGTTTTCTTTTCTTTTTTTAGCAACTTTAAGAACGAAGTGCTTACAAGTATTTAAAGCATAGAATAGTATGTAGTTAGTAGGTTGAAGAACTTAGAAATATGTCTCCGATAGATGTCGCTGACGTCCCTATAAGACGTGAGAATGAGAAAGAGAATATCGACATCACAGGCAGTGGTCTCGGTAGCTTAGTTGGCTAAAGCTCTTGTGTACTTAACTGGAGAGACGCAGGGTCAAAGTCTGCCTGACATTTTTCTTTCGATAAAATTTATATCCTTAAAAATGAAATTTTTATATACCATTAAAGTGGCAAACAAACATAAGTCCCACCTGATGGTAAGCGGTTACCGTAGGCTATAGACGCTTGCAGCACCAGGAGTATCACTTGCGCGGTGCAAAACGAAAGAGGAATAGTTGGGTTGGCAGTATAAGGGTCAAACTCCCACTACTGCCAACACAACTTTCCTTGCAGAGCACTGGTTAGCATGCGATATAAAAATAATATAGGATAGTATGTTGAACAATATTATTTATTTATTTATAACCATGACTTTACAGGTACGACCCAATGCAATAGTGAAGCAAACAATTTATTTTCTATAACATTTAATATAATAATAATTAGGAGTATCTTGACTTGGCTCGCGAGATTGTCGACATATGGGATGTGGACACAGCGATCATTGTACCGATAGTCGTGTCAGCCAATGGCTTAATAGCCACGAGCCTCGACCAACACCTCAGGAGGCTCTCGTTAGGCGGCTGGGTTAAGGGCCTGATTCAGAAGACAGTACTCCTTGATACGGCACGTATTGTGAGGAGGTTCCTGTCTCTGGGGCCCTAACCACCGGTAGCTTGGACCCTGCTCCCGATACCAGTGGGCCTCTATTTTTTATATTTTAAATGTTTTTGTCTTTTTTTTATTTTATAATAATATTTAAAAATGTAATTAGTAAGTTTATAGACAAATAAAGGAGATAATAATAATTGTATAAATACTTAGATTAATACCTAGAGACAGAAACTTTTATAAAAATAAATACTTTGTTATTAATAATTGATTGTTATCCTAATACTTAATGACACAGAATTATATTATTTTTTGTTTTGCAGCGCCCTTACAGGGTTTCATATTGATACCTAATTATTATAACATCTTATATACATATGAAAGCAATAAAGATTTGAATTTGAATTAATAGTATCCTTGTGAATTTACTCAAATTGCTCGAAAATACACACATCAAAAAAAGTTTGTGATCACTAGCATAAGCTAATATACTTTTTAAATTGAACTTTATCAAGAAAAATTTTTTGTTGTGTTTTCTTTAAATAGAAATAAAACTACTTTTTTACGGATTTTATCGCGTATATTGATATTATTAATCCCGACGTTTCGGACCCTTTACAGCGTCCATGGACGCTAAAATTCGTAAAAAAAGTAGATTTATTTCAATGTATAAATATTCGCGTAAATGTCAGAAACCAATAGAAATACACTGTTTGAAAGAATCTAAAAAAAAGAAAAAATCATAATAATAATCTACCGTAACAAAAAAGATTTCAGTTTTTTAGTAATCGCAAACTTTTTTGATATGTGTTATATGCACTTTGCTTAATACACATATTGTGCCGTGCGAGGTGTGTTTTTGACAGCAGGTCGGTTTATTATCATGTGAAATGCTCTAAAACAAGCTAAATAAGCTGCACCACTACATAATCTAACTAGCAGATAATCAGGCTGTCACGCTGCAGTTCCCCAATGACACCGACTGAACAACTGTGTACGCTCTGCGTGGTAGAGCAAATTATATTCTGATGCAGCAGTATCAGAATATAATTTGCACTGTCAAACTTCACGTCGCTGCACTGAACATCCATTTGAATAATGCTGAAGCGTTTATGTGAAATATTGGGATATAGGATTGTGGTACAGTTCAAGCTAAGTGATAGTGATACTCAGATAGATTGAATGAGGCGAGATGATTGGCGCATTGACGGAGCGATAGCTTTGTGCCTGACGTAGGGTCTCCAAGTCCCGCCTCCTACTGCAAAAAAGTTATACTTGTTAGGGGCGGTGAAAAGAGAGAGAGAATTGTCCTCCTCTTTTCCGATCCGTAGTAGATGCACCAGGCACCGGAGGGCGCAGACTGACCTCCGGTCTCCATATATTGCAAGTGGGCTGTTTAGTCGGTACTATACCGCCTCTCCAGGACATTACGTACTTTAAAAAAACTGGTCTCCAGATTGGCCGTAGAAAATGTCACAAATCGTAGATCTGTTGAAGGTTTCCGCCCGTAAATAAAAAAAGACTATCGCTGTTTACTATAAATGTTATCGCATAGCTTCCAGTGTACAAAATGCTGTATCAAGTTTCGCTCAGCAAGTTTATGACATAAACAAGTAACATCTGCTTTGTCTTATTGAGTTTGGAACTCAATATTGACTCTCAATAGTAAATACGTACCTACAAATCAAATTTCAACTTGTGCGGATGTGTTGGCACAGGCCTGAATTGATAAAAATATGTGTTTCATTCGGTATGTATTGGGCCCGTGATGACGTTTGCATAATAATATTGGATAGATAGTAAAATTCTATAAGTGTTCGGTGGTACCAACCTGACAAACATTTCCAAATATCCTGGTTGAAGAATAATGTAGCCACTGGAATTATTTAGTCAATAAGGCTTAACAACTGATATCTCAAGATGACAGCCTACGAGTATTGGCGTCTATTATAGTCTGCAGTTACCACTTACCAGAGGGTGGCCCGTATATTTTGTTTTTAACTTTATTACAATAAAAGTGTCCCCCGTTGGGTGCCAATAGAAATTTGGCACTTTCAATTTAAGCGAAGAACTGATTTTCCAGTCAATTCAAATACTATTACTTACTAATGCTACAATAGATTTTCGCAAAGAGGTTTAATTGCAATGAGACTTAT
This sequence comes from Acronicta alni, assembly GCA_964056405.1. Taxonomy (NCBI): domain Eukaryota; kingdom Metazoa; phylum Arthropoda; class Insecta; order Lepidoptera; family Noctuidae; genus Acronicta; species Acronicta alni. The sequence goes on from OZ043931.1 coordinate 11,782,540, forward strand.
TTGTAATGGATAAAATATTACTTATTCCGTATTATAGAATTTTCAAAGGCATTCTCACAGTATAATATCTTATAGATTTCCAATATGATGACGTCTAACCTTTACTGTTCGCAATGGCTGGAGTTGATGCCAACGGTCCTCTGGGCACTAGGTCAGGTTGGGTCATTAGGCCAGCTAAAAGCTTTTAGACGTTCAAAACTATCTGTAAGCCGGATTATTGATGAAATTTATTATTAATCTGCTTTTAATAGACTTTTGTGTTAAATATTTACGTAAGTAAGCTGTAATGTCTAAAAAAGCATTTATAGAATAGGTTCTACATACCATCATGCCTGTATTCTCCGACGGGGAAGGCACAAATGAAACAAAGTTTATTTTATTCGGAAAACTTACAGATAGTACAGTAAATAAAACACTAGTTAAATATATAAAATTTTAAAAGAGTTCGATAAACTAATAGAATTTAGAGTAACAATTTAGTTCTGTGTGACAAAACTTTTAATAAACAAATACTTATGATGAAGATAAAACAAGCAGAAGAAAGCGAAAAAAAAAAGAAACAAGATGTAAACGAAGAAAAAATGAAGTAGGATACTGAGAGATCAAGGGTAAAGAGTTATAGCTCACTAAAAGTTCAACTAAATATTTATGGAACCGTGGCAAAAAGGAGAAAATTGATTTCATCATCACCATCAACCCATATACTGTCCCACTGCTGGGCACGGGTCTCCTCTCAGATTGAGAGGGATTAGGCTATAGTTCACCGCGCTAGCCAAGTGAGGGTTGGCAGACTTCACACACCGCGCGAAAAATATCCCTAAGTCTTGCAGGTTTCCTCACGATGTTTTCCTTCCTTCCTTATTTTCATTTACCTAATTGCGATGTAATAATTATTTTTATTGATTGGCTGGTAGAGTTCTGTTTGTTGTCCCCCTGGTAGTTGAGAGACCGCAGGGGCTTTTAAGTGCCGGCAACGCATCAGCAAATCCTGCCTTCGAGTGGCAATGACCACTTTACACCTGTAGCCCAAATCTACCATTTCAATTGCATCAGAATGGTCGTTCAATGGTTATAAATGACATAATCTGTACACAAGTTTAACCAACAATAATGACCCAGCATTCTTGAAAACTTTAATAACTGACTTTGTGAAACGGACAAAGATTATTTTCTTTCGGAAAAAAATATTTTATTTTCAGTTTCGCCCTTTGAGAGATTTCTTTTGATGCGGATGTTAACCGTAATACCAGAGTATCTCGGAGTACTTGGGGCAAAGCTTCCTTTTGACCGCGTAGTTATGGCTTAAAAATAGATTAAATCGGAACGCGCTAACCGGAACCGGTTGGAAGATTGCTTTAAGAATACCCCTTTGTGGCTGTTAGTGGAATAACTAGCTTTTAAGAGGATGCTATTTTATTAAATCTTTTATTTTTATAGTAGAATAATAGTTTATTGTTTTACAACAAGTAGTAAAAAATATGCAAAAGTGCCACATAGGTAAATTATACCTATCGTACTTTCAGTTTATGTATTAAATTAGTCCATCTACTTTCTATAGGGTGTCTAAGTTATAACTATGATGATCAACTGATCAGCGAGGTTAAGCTGCGCTAGCCACAGTCAGTATATGGATGGGTGACCTTTATTAACACAACGAGACCCCTCCATGCCTCGGAGAGCAGAGAAAGCCGCTGCACACTAGAACCCGTTCATACAACGTAATGCTCAACACTCGACTTTCAAATTGAGAGTATTTCAAAAATAAACTGTGTAAAGGGTAGACTTAAGAATGTATCACATCATTTCTACAATTAATGCTGAATCAGTAACCGCCATCTACTGTCCAGTGCATCAGCTCAAAGTTTACTTTATACCCACATAATTAATTATCCGTTAACGTTCGTGAGTTTGTAGTGAATATTAAGACATTTATTTCTGTATGTAATCGTCTTATTTAATTAAAGTGCATCATGGCTGCAATTAGGCAAGGTATGGTTATTTTAATGTTGTTTTTATGAACTTAAACGTTTAGTACTTTTGGATTAATAGTTTTATATGCGATAGTATGGTTTTTTATGTACTGAATCAAACATTTATGATTTTTTCCATTTTGCGCAAAGTTCTATTTTTGAAATATTTTTTACAATATCTACGAGGTGTCGATTAGTAATGAACTGAAGAGATTGGTAGCAGAACTGCGCCTTTTTGAGATAAAAAAGTTTTCTTGAGCACAAATTTTTGTTAGGTGTTATGATGTTACATAAAATCAAAATATTTGGTCCGTAGCCAATTAATTAGGTTTGGTGTATTTGACCAGAAGACGAAGGTTTGAAACCTCCCCGCAAGTTGAACTTTTCCTTTGCTAAAATAACTTTAATATGCTTATAAGCTTCGAATGCTAAAATTCTTTGAGTACAATGCGGACTGCATCCATAAATTTCAATCATAGGTACATGTCCAAGTAAGGATTGACTCCAAGACTCAATATTATCGAGATATGATTCGTGCCAACATAGACAGACATAATTCAAAGCCAGGACACGCCACTCGAGTGCACCGATAGCCTGTAACTCGATTAGTCGGCACATCTGAAGTCAATCGATATACCATACTATATTATTCAGAACACGGTAACTTGGAAATACGTATGTTTCAAGTTATTTGGAAAGCGAATATATTCTGCCTCGTTAGTCTAGTGGTCATAAATGCGACTGCTAGATAAGAGGTCCTAGGCTCAATTTCCAGATTGAACAGTGTTATTGGGATTTTCTATGAAATTCTCAGTAGCAGCTCGGAGTTAGGATTTGTGGTGTTAATAGGCTCGACCCCTATTAGATGGGACCTAAAAATATCGGCAAACTGTGCTTGATTACATGAATTATTGCTGGCCGAATACATTTGTCATTTTTCAAATGGTTGCTAGGCAACAATTCTTGTAATAATAACAAAATAGAGAAAATGTTTTAGGAGAAAAATAATTATTGTTTATATACAGTTCAAGAGATCAAATAAATAAGTTCATTAGTTCAACGGTCCTACTTTCTTTACCCTAAGATCATCCCAAACATTAGTAAATCAGAATCATTGGTTTATTAAATCAGAATTATATTGTTATTTAGAAAAGGAAAAATACGACCGCGGGCAGGATTCGAACCTGCGTCTTCTGGTTAGGTACACCAGACGCTATGACCACTAAGCCAGCGCGATACCTACCCGTCATGTCGAATTTTTCCTTCACATACTGAATTTATGTCTTTATGGTGACGTCAGTAACACCGATTGAAATGCAAGTTTTTGCTTTTCAACAGAATTATATTTAAAACATTTTAAAATTATTGGAATTAGCCTGCAGAGCTTTTCTGAGTAGATTGTTTCACCTTTACTTACTGCAGAGTAGTAATTTATATTCTTTTTTTAATTTAAGAGCTCAGATCTTGTTCGTGGAGCAATCAAAGTCTGTTTGTGAGATTAGTCAATTTAAGTTCCTGTTTGTGTCTTTAAATGTTTCTTTCTTTCTTCTGTTTGACGTCTTGACTGATGACTCGACACTTTTTTCTTCACTTGTTCTATAAAATTTCGTCTTGATTCCTCGCTTGCATTCAATATGCTTTCTGGAATAAAATTGTCCTTAAGAAGTTGCCATGACGTGTCAAGGAGCCGATCATTTTTTTTCTCCTATTCTCTATGGTTCTTAGCTGTCTTTTCAGGTTTACAATGTTCCTTATTTCTATTTAATTTTTGTCCAATTGATTTTCTTCATCGTCCTCTTGAAAGTAGAGACAGGTTAGCTCGCATTCCTAGCCTATAATACCATGATTGCCAAAGTTGGCATAGCGAAGCGACAGTTGATATTAATATAGTACCAATAAACCAAGCTTGAGATAGTTTGTGCCAGTTTAAAGTGGAGCAAATAATAACAGTTTCTAATAATTATACGTATAGCCTCCATGCAAAGTTTGTAGATGGCGGTAGCAGCGGATTAATGTTATGAATTTGTGGCTCGAACCGAGTAGTATGGCGGTAGTCTGCGGATTATGTTTCACGATTATAATGGGCATGTGCCTGTAAATTTATGACGTAGATATTTGAGAAGTGATGTTCGTTTATATTAATAAAGAATGCCTTTTCCTGCTGAAAAGCTGGTCGGTTAATATGAACAGCAATGTAATGTTCGGTGCATACACGATAAACTCCTGTATTAGCGATGGGCGAGTCCAAGATGTTAAAATTTATGTGTTATGTTATTTTTTAGTATTATAAGAGTTATTACAAAAACAACAGTAATAGAAGAAAAAATTAATAAGCGTTTTTTTTAATCAATTGACGCTTGCCACTTCGAGATAATACTACTTCCTACTTATAATATAAATTTGAAAACTAGTGAAGATGGATGCATGGATAGATGAATGTTTGTTAAACTACTGAACGGATTTTGATGAAACTTTACAGTATTTATTTATTTATACATCAGAATAACATATAGGCTATAATTTATAACGATTTCGAGTTAATTAGCCAAATTACAACGATAATTAAAAGTATCTTTTCCACGCGCACAAAGTCGCGGGCCGAAGCTAGCATCATTATATTGTTATTTGTTCTACTATTTCCTTAAAAAAAAAACTAAAAAAACTGAAAAACTATCACGCCTATATTCAGACGTGAACTAATGTACCTTAACCCACAGTTCTCCATGTAATAGGGGGCGAGCCTATTGTCATTAATCGGGAACAAATCCAAACTCCAGAGAATTTCATCGAAAAACCTAATAACACTGCTTGGCCTGGGAATTGAATCCAGGACCTCTAGTGTAGCAGTCATGATTACGACTACTAGGCTAATGGAGCATTTGACAATTTTGCCAAGTGTATACATATTTCACACTCGTGATTTAATATTTTTAATGTCTGAACTTGCTCACGTGCTTCAGTGTTCGGTGACGTCATCTGACAGAAATATAGGCGGTTACTTGGCAGAGAGAGTAGTTCTAATGTGACATCATAGGCGTCACTTTGCCTTTGATTAACTTTGGCACTGTCCCAGCCGTTGTGCAAGTATCTTAAACTATGATAGATGTCTTCAAAATTGTGGTAGATGCAAGAATTTTGGTTTTATAGTTTATATTACAATAGTCTTCTTATGGTAGTAAATAATACATTTTTTATTTATATTTTTACACAGCACCATCTAGTCCCAAAAACTATGCAAAGATTGTAATATGATTGATTGTAAAATTTCCAAAAATTCGGAATGTTTGCGATTGAAGTTTACATTTAGCTTCCAGTTAAAGCCTGCCCCCCATACAGGTGCGGGGTCATAAATAAAACACGTGCAGTTTATTTTCAGCGGCAATGCTGTAAATCATAGCCAGACACGGTGCGATGCATCGAACCTTCGGATCATAGAAATAATGGATATGATCTCATTGATAGCATGAAGTTTTTATTTTTTACATAATTTAATATATTATGTGTATTTATTGAGCATTACCACTCAAGTTGGAGCTGCTCGACTGTGGAAATACCTCCGCCTTGCAGAAAATCGAAGTAAAATAACACTGCTTTGAGTTGAGTTGCATTTCTTACGGTGAACAAGGTTGCCATTACTCCACGAGGAAACGTCGTGTTGGCAGTGGGGGGACTTAGACTCTTATACTGCCAACCCAACTATTCCTCTTTCGTTTTACGGGGTCGGCAACGCGCAAGTGATACTCCTGGTGTCGCAAGCGTCTATAGGCTACGGTAACCGCTTGCCATCAGGTGGTGGTGCCGTGTGCTTGTTTGCCACCTTTGTGTTATAAAAAAAATATTGAGTTCATTGCTTTCTACTCATTCTCTAAAGCCTTTTTCTCGCTGTCTCAGGTTATTTTTTTTAATTAATTACAGCTCCGCACTAGGGATTTAGCCCTGTGTTTTGGGGGACTTTACAAACATATTATAACGAACATAAATTACACCAAGACTCGAAACACATAAATCTTTGAATCACACAAAGATTTGTCTTGGGTGGGAATCGAACTTACGATACCCGGCGCAACTGTAGTAGCGAGCTTAACTGCGACGCCAAATGTATAGTATTAACATACATTCGTTAGGGCAAATTGTGGCGAATCTGTGATATGAAATTATTAGGTGATTGTCTTATAGTAATTTTGTACAGAAGCCAGGTCAAGCTATCCAAAACTGTTAAATTATCCCAATTGAATATGAATCTTATTGTTTTGTATTAAAGTTGAAAATCAATCAAAGAAATTTTACAGATTGTGGTATCTTGATATGCTGGCCTGTGTACATTATAAATCTAATCAGAAATCGCAGACAAATTTATCCACTTTTACTTAGTAATTTTCACTTCAAAAACAATTTAATCGGTAGGTAATATTAGGAAAACCTACCTACCACCGATTTACCAAGGTTTGCCTTATATGGTCATTTTGTTCATATCGACGAGAACATTCTTATTTATTTCTACCATTGTAGCTATCCACTGCAGTGCAGTACAGTGTAATAGGTTGTATTTCTAATGCCTTTTGATTTATTGCCTTCCTAGCACTCCTAATTATGCATGTCCTCTGGCCTGTCTATATTGAATTATTCATCTGAGAAAGCAGAGATTACGTGCATGTCATATGACATATCCGATGTTTCGAGTGATGATCCGAGTTCAAATGATATGAGGCAGAAACATGCACCTTTTTTTTATAGTACGGAAAATCCTTATGGATCCTCCGCCACCCGGGGAGGTAGGTATGTCGGACTCATAATACTGACTAAAAACTGCACTTGCCTTCACCTGCCCTATTGTCATGGCATTGAAATTCGCCACGAGGTTGATAAGATGTCGATAAGCGAGGCCTTTCGTCGCATCGTCTACTGGTGCCATTGTTTGGTCAGGCGGCAGAGTCCCCCAATTCGACCGTCGCAGGCCACAAGGAACATGCAACTACTGATAATGAAAACAAAAATTATGTAAAATTAAAATTATCTTTTATTATCATGAAAATTATTTAAAAAATACAACATTTTAAAAAGAACAGTATTTTTTCTCATATCTACATAATCATTTATCCATCTCATGTCATCTCTTAATCTCTCTCT